>CM076574.1:755687808-755882485 GCA_034641835.2 Pinus albicaulis | reverse complement strand
TTGAAGTTATACATAGACCTTCTATCCCTGACAATGTAAAACATTAGCAGATGTTTGATGATGATGAACAGATAAATCAGTTCCTGATAATGATTGGAAACTTTGAAGATGCTGAAATAGTCCAAGAGGAAGAACAAACAAAGCAGAGAACAGAAATAAGAAACCTCAAGCATTCAATAGGCGAGAAGAATATTATCTAATTGAAAGATAATAGGCTCCCTAGAGGGTTGGTTCCCCTTGAAATATTTTTTGATGCTAATGATGTTGTTGTTGATTCGAAGAAAACACATCAAGAAGAAGAGATAGAAGATTGTAATTTGGGAACTCAACAGGAGCCCAAAATAGTGAAATCATTCAAAGGGGTTCCCAAAAACTACAAAGAAAGATACATTGATATTTTTAGGAAGTATATGGATGTGTTTTCTTGGTCGTATGAAGACCTGAAAACATATGACAAAAGCATTATTCAGCATAAGATTTCATTGAAGGAAGGGCTCAAAACACACAGACATAAGCTCAGACAGATCAATCCCTTGTTGTTAGCTCCAATCGAAAAAAAAGTGAAGAAACTGTTGCAGGTGAAAATTATAGTCCCTCTTAGATATTCGGACTGGGTTTCCAATCTGGTCCCTATGAGAAAGAAGAATGGAGAGACACGACTGTGTGTAGACTTTAGGAACTTGAATAGAGCATCTCTAAAAGATAATTATCCTTTGCCGAAAATGGATTATGTCTTGCAAAAGGTGACAAGAGCTCACAGGTTTTCTATGGTTGATGAATTTTCTGGGTATAATCAAGTAGTAGTGGAAAAAGAAGATCAGAAGAAGATTTATTTCACTACACCCCGGGGCACCTTCATGTACGTAGGGATGAAATTTGGCCATATGAATGTAGGTGCAACATTTCAAAGGGCCATGGACATAACCTTCGTTGGTGAAAAGTTTTTAGTTATATATCTGGATGATGTAACTGTTTTCTTGGGGTCAGATGATGAACACTTGAAGCAATTGCAAAAAAACTTTTCAAAAGTGCATAAAGTTTGGTCTGTCATTAAATCCCAAGAAATATTTATTTTCCTTAGAAGAAGGTAAGTTATTGGGTCACATAGTTTCTAAACAAGGATTAAATATTGACCTAGCGAGGGTGGAAGCCATTCAGACTATTCCTTCACCCAGAAGCAAGAAGGATGTCCAGAGATTCTTGGGAAAAATAAACTTTATGAGGAGGTTTGTGCCCAATTATGTTGAGATCGTGAGAAGTATAACAGATATGTTGAAGAAAAATGCATAAGTGAAATGGGAGAAGGAAGCAAGAGATGCATTTGTTAGAATAAAGGAAGCACTCCAGGAAGCTCTAGTTCTAATTAGTCCAAACTATCAAAAATCCTTTCAGTTATTCTCATTTGCATCCCCCACTACTATTGCTGCTGTGTTGTTGCAGAAGAATGAAGAAAATAAGGAGCAACCAGTTGCATTTTTCAGTAAATTTCTCAAAGATGCTGAGATCAAATACGATATTATGGAGAAACAAGTATATGCTTTGGTCAAAGCACTGAAAGCCTTCAGGACTTATGTGTTGCAGTCCCAAATAACTGCTTATGTTCCTAATTCTGCTGTGAATGACGTGTTGGTCCAAAGTGATGTTGAAGGAAAAGGGGGAAGTGGATAACAAAAATCCAAGAGTATGATTTGGAAATCAAACCCACCAAGCTGGTCAAGGGACAAGGTTTAGTGCAGTTGTTGACATCGACAAGTTTTCAAGCTTTGGGAATTAATCTGTTGGCACTAGTGGATGGAGTTGTTAAAGAATAAGGTCAAAGAAATTCCAAAACAGGTATTCAATACAAATTTTTGTGCTCTAATTGGTATAAGGATATTGTGCACTACTTGTGTGTAATATTCCTAATTAGCTATAGCTAATTGGAATATTCTATTTTTCTCAATTTTGCCGTCTATAGTTATTCATAAATAAAAAGGTGAGTAGAGGAGACAAAACTCACTTTAGAAATAAAGTTCACTCCCTAGTAGCACAACGTTGTAACTTAAGTGAGCCAAGGGGGGCCAAGAGACCACGCAGAGAGGGGGCCCACGTAGACACATGGAGGGACTGCGCAGGCCAAGAGGGAGCACGTGGCAACGTTGGAGGAGGTGAACATTAGGGTTGAGAGGAGCTTACACTATATAGAGGGGAGAGCCTCCTAATTTTGATCATTTTTTTTTGATGATATTGAGATGGTCATTTTGACTTCTTGAGCACGCTGGTTGTTTAGCCTGTTTGCTGCACTGTTTAGTGCGTTGAGTGTCTCCGATCGGAGATCTTGCCCTTAGCCCCGGGGGACTTCGAGTGCCTGCTCGGGAAAGGTAGTTTCTTCAACATTTTGTGGGAGGATTGGTGTCTGGGTTTTGTTGTGGAGCTGTGCATTCAGAGACTGCGTAGTCATTGAGAGGGAGGACACAGTCTATTCAGGAGGAGCTCCGGATTGAGTTTCTCGCAGGGGTTTTGAGCTTGGAGATTGAGAAAAGGATCAGCCTTTGCCTTTGGGAGGATTTTGGTGGAGTTTGAGGCCGTATTTCAGTTGTTCCTGTTCAGCCTCTGTGCAGAGCCTTGAAGGGCAGCGTAATTCCCCAAGGGGGTGATTTTCGGGGGTCAACCATTTCAGATATGATTTCTGGGTTTTGTTGTGGTTGGTGAGTAGAGGTGGATTCCATATTTTCAGCTCATTCCAGTGAGGGGATTAGCCCCAAGTCATCAGTTCATTTCAGCAATAACAACTACACGACAGTTTCCCAGCAGCTGGGACGCAGTTCAGAGAGCAGCCATTTCTTAGATATTCTGAGAGTATTTCTTCTCTTACTTTGAGCAAGTCTAGGTGCCATCACTCTGATCACATATTGTACTTCATTATATTTCTCAGTATAATAAAATGGCTTAGCTTTCTCTCTCTATATTTTTGGATGGTTTGTCGTACATTATGTCTATGCTATTGTGTATCTGCTTTACTATTATCTTTATGTATTTTCGGGCATTCTAGTTATATACCACTTGGTGTGTTTATCTCATACTCTTAGACAGAGTCTGGAAAGGGCCAGGTAGCCTCCAGATTTCGTCCTCTTTCCAGAGGCGGCATATCTGGTAAACGATCTCCCAGTCCATATCTGGTTGGTGTTTGCTTGTGTTTTAGAGATATCCCCGAAACGAGATATTACAGTGGTATCAGAGCATAGTTCTAGCTCAGCCTATGGAGCTAGTTGTCTATGAAACTGGGGAAGAGGCCATATATTTGTTACAGAGGCATGAAGTACAGAGATTGTGAGCATAGGTTGGAGAACACCTACGGAGAGGGAGACTGTGTTCGGGTGGTGGACATAGAACATGAGGAGCCTATGACAGATGTAGAGCATGAGGAGCCTGTGCTAGATTCAGAGCAGAGAGAGCCGATGACAGATGATAGTGAGGCAAAATAGTTTGGGGAGGCACTCCTCAAATCAGTGCCGGATCTAGCGAGACAGATTGAGGTGATGGGTCAGAGATTCACCGCTGTGGAGGCTAGATAGCGTGAGACCCCACGGGTTTTCTAGGTAGGAGAGGGATCGGGTACATCCCGCCATTTGCTGGAGCATGGTGCTACTCAGCATGATACTACTCAGTCGATGGATTCACATGCACCTACACGCTCTACCATGCCCACTTTCTTGGGAGCAGACACAGGGGCAGGAGCCCAACAGGAGGCAGAGCCCGGACATATGGGTGATTATTTTGTAGAGTATCAAGCCTATGGGCAAGAGTTCAGGGATGCTCTCTCGTTCAGAGATATTGTTCAGCTTCAGCGGGACAGTAGACCCCGCGACCATCATAGAGGGCACCGACATTATCATGACGGAGATACCCACCGCACAGCTAGCAGATTCCACTTGCCTACGTTTGATGGTTCATCAAACAGTTCGGCGAAGTCTTGGGTGGAGAAGCTGGACATCTATTTCCAGCTTAACCAGATGTCGGAGACAGAGGCCATCAAAGTGGCAACATTACATTTGGATGGTGAGGCCCAGGATTGGTGGTTTCATGGGATGGTTACACTCGGACATTCTATAGTGATGACATATGCCGAGTTTACCAGGAGGTTGATAGAGAGGTTTGATCGGAGGGATTTGGAACAACACTTTTTTGAGCTGACGAGGCTCAAATAGACCAGGAGCCAAGAGACATACATTGCAAACTTTTTGAGGGTTTCAGTGATGGTGTCAGATCTATCCGCAACACGGATGATCTATATGTTTGTGGAGGGGTTAGCAGAGCCACTTCGGGGTCTAGTTAGATCTACTAGATCAGCCTCACTCTAGGATGCTATTAGCAGGACCCGAGACTTACAGGATGCATCGCCTAGGACTCGAACACCTTACCCCCAGAGACAGGGCTTCCAGCCCAAGGGGAAGGATGTGAGGATTTTGCCTCCAAAGGGGAATCCAGGACGAGCATAGACGGATGATGATGCCAGGAGGGAGCTGAAGAAGAAGCAGTTGTGCTTTACCTGTCAGGAGCCATGGGCACCAGGACATAGATGTGCTACTGGCAAAGCACACTTCATTGAGGTCTTTTCTGAGAGTAGCGGGGAAGAGGATGAGGAGGATGACGTGGAGGTAGGAGACAGTCAGAAAACCCAGGATCAATTGCCACCACCACCTCCAGGAGCAGGAGGTGCAGCTTTTGCACCCACAGGGGGGACACTTGCAGCATTGCGAGGAGTTCCTACATATTTGACGCTGCGCATACGGGGGACAGTACGTGGTCAGCGAGTATCAATTTTGGTTGATAGTGGGACAACCCACAACGTCATCGATGCACAGATGGTTGAGTGGAGAGGTATACCGACCGAGATTTTCGATGGATTTTCAGTTTTTGTCCCAGGAGCTTAGATGATTCAGTGTGCCCGGTATGTTCCACAGTTGGCAGTGACGATGGGTACCTACACCATGATAGAACACTTTTTCATGGTCAACATACCAGACACCAATGTGGTATTGGGTGTCCAGTGGTTGATTACTCTGGGGAAGGTCACCATAGATTGGGAGGCCTTGGAGATGGAGTGGGATGATAAGAAGACCGAGAAGCATGAGAAGATCTGCGGGATGCACACTTATCCACCTCAGACTGTTTCGGCTCACCGGATGGAGGCAGATTTCTAGAAGGGAGACATAGAGTGGGCGGTTGAGTTGCGGGCATCAGAGGCAGGGACTACCGTTCATGCTGTTCATCTTGATATATAGGCCATCCTTGAGTGGTATGACACAGTGTTCGAGGATATACCACCAGGCCGACCACCGGATCGGGGGTTTGAGCAAACTATTGAGTTGGAGCAGGGTATTCAGGTAGTGATTACCACACCCTATATGCATCCCAAAGCCTATCGGGATGAGATTGAGTGGGCCATCCAGGAGTTGCTGGCTCTTGGGCACATCTGGCTGAGCACGAGTCCTTTTGCCTCTTCCGTGGTGTTGATGAAGAAGAAGGACGACACTTTGAGTATGTGTATTGACTACAGGGCCCTGAACAAGAAGACCTTGAAGAACAGGTACCCTATACCCAGGATCAATGAGTTGATGGATGAGTTGAGAGGAGCCCGGTTCTTCTCAAAGATTGATTTGAGATCGGGGTACCATCAGATTCGCGTGAGGGAACAGGACATTCCCAAGACCGCCTTCAGGTGTCACTATGGGCACTTTGAGTTTTTGGTGATGCCCTTCGGGCTAACCAACGCCTCAGCGACATTCCAGTCTTGCATGAATTACATCTTCCGCAGTCACTTGAGGAAGTTTGTGTTGGTGTTCTTTGATGATATTCTCATTTACAGCAGGACTTGGGAGGAGCATCTCCAACACATTGAGGCAGTGTTGCGCATTTTGGAGGAGCAGCAGTTCTATGCCAAGCTCTCCAAGTGTGAGTTTGGGTTGACGGAGATGTTGTACTTGGGACATATCATAGGGGTGGATGGAGTGAGAGTCCACGAGGAGAAGATCAAGGCCATCAGAGATTGGCCAGAGCCGAGGAACGTGACAGAACTTCGAGGATTCATTGGCATTTGTACTTATTACAGGAAGTTTAGTCAAGAGTTTCTCATAGCTTGCTGCACCCCTTATAGATTTGACGAAGAAGGGGGCATTCAGTTGGTCGGATACAGCGCAGCGAGCCTTTGATAGGCTCAAGGAGGTGATGAGCAGCTGCCCAGTGCTTGCATTGCCGGATTTTACGCAACCATTTGTTTTGGAGTGTGATGCGTCGGGAGAGGGGATCGACGCAGTATTGATGCAGGGAGGACACCCTATAGCCTTTGAGAGCCGGAAGCTCCTTCCACACGAGAGGTTGTATTCTATATACGACAAGGAGATGTTGGCCATTATGCATGCATTGGCCAAATTCCGGCAGTATTTAGTGGGTAACAGGTTCAGGGTGAGGACTGATCACAACAGCCTCAGGTTCTTTTTGGAGCAGAAGCAGCTACAGGAGAGGCAACAGAAGTGGATCAGTAAGATCCAGGCATATGACTTTGACATTGAGTATGTCAAGGGTAAGAACAACGTGGTAGCAGATGCCCTTTCACGTAGACCAGCCATGTTGTCTCTTATGAGCTTGGATACAGATTGGAGGGCTCGACTTTTAGTAGAGTACTCCAAGGACAGATTTGCATGTGAGGTTCTGGATGGACAGGTGGCGGATGACAGGTACAGGGTGGTCGATGAGATCATCTACTACAGGGACCGGATCTTCTTGACTGAGGGATCTCAGCTCAAGAAGAAGATACTTCAGGCATCACATGATTCACCTTTGGCCGGCCACCAGGGGTTTACCAAAACCTACAGGGCCATTAGAGAGAGGTTCTCATGGAAGGGCCTCAAGGAGGACGTACTCCAGCACATCAGGGAGTGCGATGTTTGCCAGAGGAACAAGGGGGAGATGAGCCATCCCGCAGGATTATTGCAGCCTCTTCCCATTCCGGAGGGGAAATGGGAGAGTATCTCGATGGACTTCATCACAGGGTTTCCCATGGTGCAAGGCAAGGATTGTATCTTTGTCGTCATTGATCGACTGACAAAGTATGCACATTTTTTCGCCATATCCGCACACTACACAGCAGCACAGGTGGCCGAGTTGTTCTTCAGAGAGGTTTTCAGGCTACATGGTCTTCCTAAGACCATCATCAGTGACAGGGACAGCCGCTTCATGGGCGGATTTTGGCAGGAGCTTTTCCGGTTAGTGGGGACGGAGTTGACACCGAGTACTAGTTATCACCCACAGACGGATGGACAGACGGAGATAGTTAACAAGTGGCTGGAGGGCTACTTGCGTAACTATGTCAGTGGGCAGCAGCGAGCATGGCTGAAGTGGTTGCATCTGGGGGAGTACTGCTATAACACGACACATCACATGTCCATTGGTATGTCACCATTTTATGCTTTGTATGGGTATCATTCTTTATCTTTTGCTGATGTGATGTTCGGTGCTAGCAAGGCTCCAAGAGCCAAGATTTGGATCCAAGAGAGTCAGGACATTCTCCGAGCTCTCAAGGATAATATGGCTACAACACAAAACCAGCAGAAGCTGTATGCTGATAGAGGTCGGGGGGAGAGACATTTTGAGGTAGGGGACTTGGTCTACCTACGATTACAGCCATACCGACAGTCGTCACTGAAGAAGAAGGGAGCTGAGAAGCTCAAGCCCTGCTTTTACGGGCCATACAGGGTGATATGCAGGATTGGACAGGTTGCATATGAGTTGGAGCTGCCCCAAGGAAGCAAGATTCATAATGTTTTTCATGTATCATGCCTGAAAAAGGCACTGGGGTAGAGGGTGATAGTGACAGATGAGCTACCACCCACAGATGATGAGGGGCATTTGGTGTTGCAGCCAGAGGCTATTATTGATACCAGGGAGAGGCAGCTACGGAGCAGGACGGTCCAGGAATTCTTGTTGAGGAGGAAGAATTTTCCGGATGAGGATGCCACTTGGGAGAGTGAGAAGATTTTGCAGCATCCATCACTTCAGTTGCTTGAGGACAAGCAACATTTTGCCGGGGGAGACTGTAATATTCCTAATTAGCTATAGCTAATTGGAATATTCTATTTTGATCAATTTTGCCATCTATAGTTTATTCATAAATAAAAAGGTGAGTAGGGGAGAAAAAAATAACTTTAGAAATAAAGTTCACTCCCTAGTAGCACAACGTTGTAACTTAAGTGAGCCAAGGGGGGCCAAGAGACCACGCAGAGAGGGGGCCCACGTAGACACATGGAGGGACTGCGTAGGCCAAGAAGGAGCACATGGTAACGTTGGAGGAGGTGAGCATTAGGGTTCTGAGGAGCTTACGCTATATAGAGGGGAGAGCCTCCTCATTTTTATCATTCGTTGTTGATGATATTGAGCTGGTCGTTTTGACTTCTTGAGCACGCTGACTGTTTAGCTTGTCTGCAACACTGTTTAGTGCATTGAGTGTCTCTGATCGGAGATCTCGCCCTTAGCCCCGGGGGACTTCGAGTGCCTGCTCAGGAAAGGTATTTTCTTCAGCATTTTGTGGGAGGATTGGTGTCTAGGTTTTGTTGCGGAGCTATGCATTCAGAGACTGCGCAGTCATTGAGAGGGAGGACGCAGTCCATTCAGGACGAGCTCTAGATTGAGTTTCTCGCAGGGGTTTTGAGCTTGGAGATTGAGCAGAGGATCAACCTTTTCCTTTGGGAGGATTTTGGTGGAGTTTGAGACCATATTTCATTTTTTCCTATTCAGCCTCTGCGTAGAGCCTTGGAGGGCAGCGTAATTCCCCAAGGGGGTGATTTTCAGGGGTCAGCCATTTCAGATATGATTTCTGGGTTTTTCTGTGGTTGGTGAGTAGAGGTGGATTCCATATTTTCAGCTCATTCTAGTGACGGGATCAGCCCCAAGTCATCAGTTCATTTCAGTAGTAACAGCTACACGGCAGTTTTCCAGCAGCTGGGACGCAGTTCAGAGAGCAGCCATTTCTTGGATATTCTGAGAGTATTTCTTCTCTTGCCTTGAGCAAGTCTAGGTGCCATCACTTTGATCACCTATTGTAATTCATTATATTTCTCAGTATAATAAAATGGCTTAGCTTTCTCTCTCTATATTTTTGGATGGTTTGCCGTACATTCTTTCTATGCTATTGTGTATCTGCTTTACTGTTATCTTTATGTATTTTCGGGCATTCTAGTTATATACCACTTGGTGTGTTTATCTCATACTCTTAGACAGAGTCTGGAAAGGGCCAGGTAGCCTCCATATTTTGTCCTCTTTACAGAGGCGGCATATCTGGTAAACGCCCTCCCAGTCCATCTCTGGTTGGAGTTTGCTTGTGTTTTAGAGATATCCCCGAAACGGGATATTACATTGTGTTTCTTTTCCTATCCAAATTCACTAAATAGAACAAAATACAGAGCTCTCAAGCTCAAGTCTCAGCCATATGTTATCATAGAAGCAAAGCTATACTGGAAGGATCTTGTTGGTGTTTTGCTATTATGTTTGACTGAAGGAGAATCTATTGAAGTCACCAAACAATATCATGAAAGTCTGTGTGGAGGAAATTATAGGTGGAAGGTCACTGCTCATAAGATTCTCAAGTCAGGCTTCTATTGGCCAACCCTGTTTGCAAATGTTTATAGACTGGTCATAAGTTGTTAGAAGTGTCAGTTGTTTTTTGAAAAGAAAAAACTTGTTCGATTACCTCTCATCCCAATATTTATTGAAGAACCTTTTGATACAACGGGGATTGGATTTTATTGGAGAGATCAATCCACCATTAACTGGACAGTTCAAGTGGATTCTGACTGCCATTGATTATTTTAGGAAATGGGTTGAAACAATACCCATGAAGAAGGAAAATGACCAAGGAGTGATGAAGTTTCTGGAGGAAACCATCTTCAACAGATTCAGGTGTCCAGTCAAAATTGTGACTGATAATGCTTAGGTATTCAACTCTGCTTGTTTCATTAATTTCTGTCAAACATATAATGTAATCTTATCACATTCCACAACATATCATCCTCAAGGGAACAGATTGGCAGAGTCCTCAAACAAGACATTGGTGAGGATATTAAAGAAGTCAATCACTGAAAATCAGAAGGATTGGGACGTGAAGTTGAATTTTCCCCTCTGGGAAGTTTGAGTCACTACCGAGAGATCTACTGGAAAGTCCCCCTATGAACTGGTTTATGGAACTGAAGCATTGTTTCCTACTCAGTTGGCTAAACCAGTGATTTCTTTCCTTCAAGAAGCTCAAGAAGAACCTAATGCTCTGGTAAGGAGATTGAACAAAATAATTGAATCAAGTGAAAATAGAAAAAAATTAGGGATAACTTGATTACTTATTAGGAAAATATGAAGTCTATATTCGACAGGAAAGAAAAAGAGGTTCTGTTTCAAGCAGGAGACTTGATACTGAGATGGGACACCAAACGAGAAGACAAGGGGAAGCATGGTAAATTTGATCCTCTCTGGTATGGTCCATACAAAATCTTTGAGGCAAGGTCAAATAACACATTCATTTTGGAAGATCTATATGGAGAGCTAATACAACTGCCTGTGAAGGGGAAGTATCTGAAGCATTATTTCCAGCATTAAAAGTCAGCACCTCCACCAGTGTAAATACTAGATTTCTCATTGTTCATATGTCACCAAGCAATATTTGATTCCATGCCCAATGGATAAGGCACTTGTCTACGGTTCTTAGTGTTTTCGTGGAAGAATGATCTATCCCCAGATGGATCTAGATGTTGTGGCTCATTTGAATTTACCTTTGAAATATGTTTCAGAACACCAAAAAAAAAGCATACATGTTAGAAAATGTAAAATTTTGTGTGTCATAGAATAATTTTGATTTATATGTCGGTACATTAACATTACGGATTAGATGTGAAGGTGGGTCAAGTCGGGCTCATTAATGTGCAGAAAAATTCAAGAGCCTTACTGATGGGCGCGTTCAGAGCATTGCACATTGAACAGGGTCGAGTCGGGCTCATTCGCAAGCTCAAGAGGGACTAGCGCTGTAGGACACCGAATAAACTCAGGAGGGTTACACCGTGGAGAAAACAAACTAATTTCCCAAAGGTGGAGAAAGGGTGCATTTCCCTTGAACACTTAAGAGATTTGGAGGAGGCGCAAAGGGAAAAATGGGTGGTCGGGATCAAAGAGAAAAACTGGAGTGGAGAGATAGATGACGGAGATTAAATTGTAGACCGCCAATCACAACTTTTAAAGAATAAGTGTGGAGGTAAATGTTAAAAGTGCTGAAGTGAAATATGCAATGCGGTGGGGCTAAATTGCAAACTGCCAATCACAAGTTTTAAAGGATAAGTGTGGAGGTAAATGTTAAAAGTGACGAAGTACGATGTGCGGGTGGATGCGACGCAGTTTCAAAGGTGAATTCCAAAGGTTTTCAGATCCAGAAGTAAGTCATTTTCGTGTCACTAAACCATGTCAGAAGAAAAAAAGAGCTTTATAACGTGAAACTGGCGAAATGCCTTGGCAATGAAGAAATAGGCAGAACGTGACATAAAAACTCGGGTAAGTGACCTGACATAGAACAAAGGAGAAGAGGCAGAGTCGGGTAGCGGGTGATACGAGTGAAAACTTTTGAAAGCACAGGGGCATAGGTAGAGTCGGGCAGGAAAGCGTATAGCAGCACTGTTAGGAGCACGAAAACTGGATCAAGTCAGGTGTGGAGGCTTTTTTATAGAGCTGTGCAACCACTGCATCATGACCATAAATGCCACCTTGACAGTTCAGGAGGATGCATCAGCAACATCAGATTCAGCAAAATGAAGCATATTTCCAAGTTTCAATTTTTTTTCTTGTTATAATTGCACGAGTAATATTAACAGTTCAGGAAGCTAAATAGTTTGAGAAGTTCAACAGTTATGAACTACTCTGATGTATCTAAGGAGATAGAAATAAAGAAAAGGGGTTCCGATTTTTGGACCTTTGGAGGACTGTTAGTTTAGAACTGAATTCTCTGAGAAATTAATGAAGGAAGATAAAGTTTCCTACACCTATTGATGTTGATACGTCTTCCATGTTTCGCTCTGTGTCTATTCCTCTTTCAATGAAGTGAAGTAATGTAGCAGCCGGTCTCTTAATTACATTTGTGAGTAATAGTTAAATCACCTTAATTTTCACTCCTTCACCTCATCTCTTATCTCTTCACAAACTCCTGTTGAAACTTTAAAGTAATAGATTCTGTGATTGCAACATATTATTTCGAGTTTCTTCTTTTTCCATGAATTTCCTCTGAAACTTAGAAGTGGTAGATCATGTTGAGATTCAAAAAGACGATGAGCTTAGTGAAAAGAGCTGCCTTCACTAAGTGGGCCCGCAAACTATGTTTGGCACAAGTCTTTTTTTAGATTATGTCTATTTTTAGACATGGTGATCATATTTTAGAAGTTGCAGGATGCTATTTGTGGATGTTTGGTCAAGTTGGAAAAATAGATGAAATTTTATTTTTAGAATATTGGGAAAGTCTATATATAGATCGTCGATCTAAAAATAGAAGTGCCAATTATTATTAGCTCTTAATAATAATCCGACAATAAACAACAACTTATTCTCTTGGAGCATTTAATTTCAGTGCACAGATTTGGAAAATTAGTGGGCTGAAGGAATTACGAAATTCCTAGGGTTTACTGGTGGTTCATGCATGGAGGACTCAGTTAGAACTGAAGTGGAAAATTTATGACAGAGTTGGAAGAGTAGTTCATGGAGTTGTTATTCAGTTTAACTTAGTTAATGGAGTTAAACTCAGTTGAGCTAGTTTTATCTAGTCTAACTAAATGATACACTAGTGAGAGTAGAGTTAATTAATTCAAAAATAATAACTCATTAATCAACTGAGCAATACAACAGTTAACTACAGTGCATGGCAGTTCCAGTGGAGACCCAATGTAGAGATAGGTGAAAGGGAAAGATGGACTATCCATTGTGACTATAGTGATGCATTGATTGCACCACAGACACATTGGAGTTGCCAATGAGTATTGCACAGTGCAAGAAAGGGTAATTCGAATTCATTCAGAGTTATTCTTCAGCAGGGATTGCGCAGTGGAGGTAGGTTAGCAGGTGGCAAGAAATCGGTGCATGGAATTGCAAATTTCTTCTGATTAGTGTGTGACAATTGATTGTACTAAGAGCTTGATGTACTAGGATTTGTATGAGATTGTTACATGATCTCCATGATACATAATATATGATAGTTGGGGTTTTCAGATTCAGGCTTTCCCCTTAAACAATTGTGTTATGTGCGATTGTTTTTATTGCATCATGTGTTTGCAATTGATTTTAATTTCCACAAATGATTAACAGTGGAAGGATTCTGTATTTAGAAAGAAGATAAAATACTGTTAGAATAGGAGAATCTGGATATATGCATGCATCTTGTATATAATTTATACATGGTATCATAGGAGTGTTAATTCTTGAAGATTGCAATTGTGAAGAACTGTTGAGTTTGTGCTGGTGGACAATTCGAATTTGCTGCAGAAAATTCTTGGTGCAGAAGTTGAGTATACATTGAAATGTCTTTCAATGGGTTGCGATTGGAGTATTCCCTTGATGGGAGCTTGAATTACATAGCCTAGAAGGATAGGATGGAGGTAGTGCTGGAGGATAATGGACTGAAGGAGTTCATTGATAGTGATGTTCCTAAGCTGGGATCTAGCGATGCTGCATTACTTGACGCATGGTGAAAGAAGATAGCAAAGACAAGAAGAATTTTGTTGGAAGGTGTGAAGGACCATATTGTGTCAACCCTTCATGGGAAAGCCACTCCATTCTTAATGTGGAAGGCTTTGATAGATTTGTTGCAAAGAAACAATGATCAGAGGAATTTGGTGCTGAAAGACAAGCTCAGAAAAATAAAAATGGAGAAGGGCGACAATATTCCAAAATATCTCACGAAGTTTGTCCACTATAGGGATGAAATGGGAAGAATGGAGATTACTATTGATGATGAATAATTGGTGAGCTTGGCTCTCCTTGGGCTTCCGAAGAGTTTTCATAGCTACGAAGACTCTGTCAATGGACGAGAGAAACTGCCAGGATGGGAGCGACTTTTGTCGGATCTTGTGTAGGAGGAGATAAGGCAAGGTACTAGGGATGGCTCTTCATCGAAGAATGAAGATGAAGAGAATTGCGCTTTGGCTGCCAAAGCAAGGAAGCAGAAGGGGAAGAAATTTCCTTCAAAATCCGAAGCTAAAGGCAAGAAGTAGGATTTTTCCAAAGTGAAGTGTTTTCACTGTCATGAACATGGGCATTTCGCCACTAACTGCCCACAGAAGAATAAGAACAAGAAGGCTGCTGGAGTTGCAGTTGGAGAGGCCTTAGCCTCACAATTTAAACTTTATTTATCTTTGATCGCATGCTTGGTTTCAAGCTATATTGGATCGGTGTGGTATCTTGATAGTGGTGCGTCCTTCCATATGACGGGAGACAAGGAGTTGTTTAGTGACTTGGAGGAGAAGGACCTTCAAATGCATATATAGATGTGCGATGATGGTCGATACAGTGTGACCAAATTTGGGACCATTACCTTTGAGAGGGAGTCTGGTAATTCATTCTTGTTGAAGGATGTTATGCATGTTCCAGGTCTGAAGAAGAACTTGGTCTCGGTTGCAATGTTGGAAGACAAAGGTTATGATGTTGTTTTCAGTGAGGGAAAAGCCTTCCTTCGACATAAAAAATGGGTCAAACCAAGAATATGGGGATTCGAGTTAAGAATATCTACAAGCTGGAGGTAGATGGCTGCGCTGCAATGATGGGAAAAGAAAAAGAAGTGGTGAGCCGGGATGAGGGCGAATTATGGCACAGGAGATTGGGCCATCTTCACCATGGCGCTTTGAAGATTTTGCAGTAGATTTCTACTGGACTTCCCAAGGGTACTCTTGCGCAGTCATATCAGTGCAAGGGATGTACTATGGGTAAGTTTGTGAAGACCACCTTTCATGAGAAGGAGAACCATGCTTCGGTGATCCTGGAGAGAATTCACACAGACATGTGTGGCCCTTTCTCAGTTGCTTCAACAAAAAAACACAGGTATTATGTTATATTTGTTGATGAATATTCTCGTAGATGCTGGATCTTCTTCATGTAGAAGAAGAGCGAAACATTCTCAAATTTTTGTGAGTTTAAAGCATTGGTGGACAAGGATTCAGGGAAGAAAGTGAAAGCTCTACGGAGCGATAATGGTGGTGAATACATCTCGGGAAAATTCAAAGACTTCTGTAGAAAAGATGGAATTCGAAGAGAACTAATAGCACCTCATAACCCACAGCAGAATGGGGTTGTGGAGAGGAAGAACAAAACGATCATGGGTGTTGCACGAGCGATGCTGCATGACCAGGGCCTACAGATGCACTTGTGGGCGGAAGCATGAAACACTGCGGTTTATGTGAAAAACCATTGTCCTCATAGAGTACTTAGCATGAGTACACCTGAAGAAGATTTTACTGGTAAGAATCTTGATATTTCTCATTTGAAGATTTTTGGCTCATCTGTTTACATTCATGTGAAAAAGGATGCCAGGAAGAAGCTGGAGCTGACTATAGAAGTTGGGATATTTGTGGGGTACACAGAAACACCCCATAATTATCATGTGTATTTTCCAGATAGTCGAATGACAGTGGTGCGAAGGGATATATAATTAAATGAGGTGAAAGCCATGAAGTTATCGCATGAGAGGGAGCTACACTTGCATGCAGAGGAGGAACTTCTTGTTCCCAAAGATGAGCCTCTATATGTGGATCAGCCACAGGAGGAGATTCATGGAGTGGAGGAGTCCACTCATGCAAAACCAAACATTAGACAAGGCAGAAAGCGTATCACAGAAGCTGAGAGCCTGAATCTTGATGCGGCACAGAATGTAGGAGTCTACATCACACTGCAGACAAAGACAATCACTTGATCGATTTACTGGATACATGGCTCTTATGAGAAAGTGTATCGTGAAAGAGCCATTTTCTTTTGAATAAGCAGTGCAGGAGCCCACATGGGTAGATGCCATGGTGGAGGAGTATGAATCCATTGTCAGAAACAGTGCTTGGGAGATTGTTCCAAGGCAGGTGGGTAAATCAGTTGTAGGGTCAAGATGGATCTACAAGGTAAAGCAAGCTATTGATGGGAGCATCGAGAAGTATAAGGCAAGATTTGTTGCCCGGGGCTTCTCACTGATCGAGGGGATTTATTATGAAGAAATATTTGCACCTGTCGCACGATATTATTCCATAAGGACCATCCTTGCTCTCTTAGCGCAGATGGGTTGGCACATTCATCAGATGGATGTGAAGACTATGTTCCTTAATGGGATCACTGAGGAAGAGGTGTACATTGAGTAGCCTGAAGGATTTGAGATCTTCAGCAGCGAGTCGGATGTGTGCAGGCTCAAAAGAGCGTTGTATGGGCTGAAGCAAGCACCTTGTGCTTGGTACACATGGATCGACAACTATTTCACTAGACTTGGCTTCACCAAGAGTGAGGCAGATGCAAACCTGTAACAAATTGTGTTGGAGGGTAAGCTTTTAATAATTTTTCTTTATGTTGATGATTTAATAATAATGGGTGATGAGCAGTTGATACACTCATGCAAGGTAGATCTTGCAAAGGAGTTTGAGATGAAGGATTTGGGCCTCCTTCATTATTTGCTTGGATTGGAAATATGGCAGTGGGAAGGTTAACCGTTTGTGTCTCAAGGCAAGTATGCCCGAGAGATACTGGAGAAGTTTCACATGCAAGGCTGCAAGCCTATCGACACTACTCTTACAGGAAATTGGAGGAAAGAGGATGCTACATCGGTAGAGGTAGTGAATGCCACTGTTTATCGACAGTTGGTGGGTTCGATCATGTATTTAGTTAATACAAGACCGAACATATGCTATGCGGTGAACCAGATTTCACAAGCGATGGTTAAGCCTACCAAGCTCTTTTGGAAGACAGGAAAGCATGTGTTGAGGTATCTCAGGGACACATCTGAGTATGGTTTATGGTACAAATAGACGGATGAGGTGAAGTTGCATGGCTTCACGGATGTATATTGGGCAAGCAGCCCAAAAGAAAGAAAGAGCACATCAGGAGGGATTTTCAGTATCAGATCTATGGCAGTTTCTTGGTATAGCAGGAAACAAAGATCTGTGGCACTCAGTTCAGCAGAAGTAGAATACATGGCAGCAAGTCAAGCTGCATGTGAGGCTATATGGATGAGGAAGATCTTGGTTGGGTTCTTTAGGTTCACATTTAGCTCCTACAGTGATACATTGTGATAATCAGAGTTGCATTAAACTCTCGATTAATCCTGTGTTTCATGATAGATCTAAACATATTGATATCCAGTATCATCATATCGTAGATTTTGTGCAACGGAATATCATGTTGTTTCAAGACATTCCTCCGTAATATAAGATGCATATTCCGACGAAGGCGCTCACCAGAGAAAATTCAAATACCATAGAGGTAGGATCAAGGTGAAGGATAATCCTTATTGTCGAGAGGGAGTGTTGATTCAAAAAGATGATGAGCTTAGTGAAAAGAGTCGGCCACCAAAAAATCTATTATTTTCTTTTTGGCGCAAGTCTATTTTTAGACTATATCTATTTTTAGACATGGTGATCATATTTCAAAAGTTGCAGGATGCTATTTGTGGATGGTTGGTCAAGTTGGGAAAATATATGAAATTATATTTTTAGAATATTGGGAAAAGTATATTTATAGATCGTCGATCTAAAAATAGATGCATGTCGATTATTATTAGCTCTTAATAATAATACGACAATAAACAACAACTTATTCTCTTGGAGCACTTAATTTCAGTGCACAGATTTGGAAAATCATTGGGCTCAAGGAATTACGCAATTCCTAGGGTTTACTAGTGGTTCATTCATGGAGGACTCAGTTAGAACTAAAGTGGAAAAGTTATGACAGAGTTGGAAGAGTAGTTCATGGAGTTGTATTCAAATTTTTAACTCAGTTAATGGAGTTAAACTCAGTTGAGCTAGTTGTATCTAGTCTAACTAAATGATACACTAGTGAGAGTGGACTGAATTAATTAGTTAATTAATTCACAAATAATAACTCATTAATCAACTGAAAAATACATCAGTTAACTACAGTGCATGGCAGCTCCAGTGGAGCCCAAGTGGAGAGATAGGTGAAAGGGCAAGATGGACTATCCATTGTGACTATAGTGATGCATTTATTACACCACACACACATTGGAGTTGCCAATGAGGATTTCTCAGTGCAAGAAAGGGTAATTCGAATTCATTCAGAGCTATTCTTTAGTAGGGATTGCGCAGTGGAGGCAGGCTAGTAGGTGGCAAGAAATAGGTGCATGGAATTGTAGATTTCTTCTAATTAGCGTGTGACGATTGATTGTACTGAGAGCTTGATGTACTAAGCTTTGTATGAGATTGGTACATGATCTCCATTATACATAATATATTATAGTCGGGGTTTTTAGCTTCAGGCTTTCCCGTTAAACAACTGTGTTATGTGTGATTGTTTTTATTGCTTCATGTGTTTGCAATTGATTTTAATTTCCGTAAAAGATTAACAGTGGAAGGATTTTGTATTTAGCAAGAAGATAAAATATTGTTAGATCAGGAGAATATGGATATATGCATGCATCTTGTATATAATTTCTACAGATCATGTGTTTTCAACATATCATTTAGAGTTTCCTTTACAGTTCTTCTTGTCATTCCATTCGAAATTCAAAAGTTTATGGCATTGTGAAGGCTTTCATTATATCAGATTATTGAGGGTATTAAGTAACTGAATTCCAAGGGTGTTAAACAAAGGCCCTTTGATATGGTAATTGTGTCATACATTTATAAAATGTCTTAAGCACTGATTCCTTACCACAACCAAGGGATTTTTTCTTGAGATACAATAGGTCTTGTAACACCTACAAGCACCCTAATTCCTTTGCACATCTGGGAAGAAATGTGTATAAAAATCAGAATTTCGTTTCCTCCTTGAGATACTTCTCTCTTGTAGATCTTCGATATTTCTTAATTCTTGTTCCTTGCTTCAAATATAAATATTATTATGTAGATCAAATGTGTGTCAAATGAGGTAGAAGATGCTTCTATATATACACACATGTGGAGGTTGAATAGCCTATTCTAGGCCGACTTGTCATAGGTAGGGAAGACTTGTGGTTGGATGTATTTTTGACTTTCTTGACATAAAAAAAATATCTTTTACATTTTACAACTTGTAGAATAAGATATTATACAAATGATAAAGAATCTCTTGAATCAATAAAAATATTCTTTTGACTAGACAAACTCTAGGAGCTAAAATCCATGCTTGACCATGATGACTAATACAAATAGATCATGAAACCCATGCTTAAAAATAATATTTTTCTTGTAATGTAAGATATATATAATTGTTAATTTTGAAGATCAGTGAAAAATTCCAACCATGGGATAGTATTCCTCTTTTCGAGAGGACCAATTTTAACTATTGAAGTGCTCAATTTGGACAAGGAAAAGTGTATTTTTGAATTAAGCCCCACATATGCATATTTGATCAGGTCGGCCCAAAAGATAAATTGGGCACCCATGGATGGCTATAAATACAAGTCAAGAAACCCTCATTTTATCATCATCGTGAAGCATTCTTCCATTATTCTTTCCTTTGATTTGGCTTGCACAGGTTTGAGATGGTTCGTGGAAGTTCACCAACACATGTACGAGAGTGCAGGGTCCAAAGCTCGCACATGTCTAGGGTTTTGGGTCACAACCACATTATTGTAACATGTAATTTTAGGCTACAACCGCATGCAGGTCGACTCATCCATGTGGTTGAAGCCTTTCAACTATACACACATCTCATCATCCATGTAGTTAGGATCTAGGGTTTAGTTTTATCAGTTGACCAAAAATTTCACTCGTTGATTGCAGGGTTAAGTAGTTGACCACAGAAAATGATAGTTGATTGCAGGATTCTGAAGTAGGGTTTTGATTATTAGCATTATTGGGTTCATCTCATGAATTTTGTTTAGATGATATTGATGGATAAGATTATGGTTGATGAGATGGATCATTGTACTCTCTTTTGCTGAATCATTCAATGAAAATCTAATAAGAAGAAGAATTTGAAAGGGTTTTCCCCATAGTGGGTTTTGCCCTATTCTCCAACCAATCCTAGTGTCTCTATGCGTGAATTATTTTCTTCTATTGTTCCTTTATGTTCCACTGCATTGATGATGATTTTGTTCTTTTTATATAATTACATATACTATTGAATAATGTTGTAAATATGAATAAAGTTGAGTTGCTATGGGGTGAAATTAATATAAAAATGTTGAAATGCAATTATCAAAGAAAAGAGAAATATAATCCTAAGAAAATTAACATGGTATGAGAGTTGGGTTGAAGAAAATTCATTGAGATCACCCCTAAGAAGACACCATTTATGGAAGCAAGAGAAGATGGTGGAGACCTAAAGGAATACTAGGGTTTGAAGGAAACCCTAGGAAATTTGTGTATTAGGGTTTGATGGATATTATGAGGTGAGGGTTTGAAAGAAACCTTGGATTATGTCAAAAATTTTAGATATGCACTCCAGAAACCATAACATGATCAGGGTAAATATATTATAGCACTTATGATAGGTTTGATGTAGCCCTAGATAGGATAGTCTCAATTAGGACTTGGTTATTGATGAAGTTGATGAATATATTGAAGGAAACATGTGTCATATGGACAATGGATTGTCACGACTCTTGAAGGCTGATTAAAGAGGGAGATGATCACCTCTCTTTGAAGATAAGTACTCTTTCATGTCTTTACTTTTATTTAAGATTTATTGCTTTGATTATTAATTCTACTTCCTCCATGTATACATGAGTATTTTGATACTTCTAGCTTCTTAATGAGATGTGATAAGTGGATCCTTATTGAGGATCATCTGAGGTGTAGGAAACATGGCTAGTGCAGTAAGAGAAGAACTAGCACTAGAAAAGGAAAACAGGCACTTGATAAAAAGTTGACAAAGTGCTACAACTGTCTATGTCAAATAAGAAATTCCACGTGTATTTGAATACTTCAAGCTATGTATGGTGCATTATTTCAATGTTATGTTTCAATTGGAATATTGGATGACAAGGTAAACCTCAAGGTATGAAGGGAATTCCACCTTTGCGAATGGCTCATGCATATGAAAGTTTTATTCATGGTACTAATGATGAGATAGTGCACTTAGTATTGGAAAAATATCTTACATTCTATTTAAGTTATGGTAAAGGTACTTAGAAATATCGATTTTTGATATATTGGTATATTTGATGTTTGGTAAATTGGGACATAATGTATTTATTGATCTTATAAATAATCCTAGCACTTTTATTCTTATGTATGGTAGCTTGATACTATTGATAATGTTTGTGATATTCATGATAACCATGATGATGGAAGTGTAACTATAAGATTATTTCTCAATATCTCCTTGTTGACCTTGTCTTAGTAATTATGACATATGGTAAAATTGGATTCCCTAATTTTATGATTGAATAAATGTAAAAGAAGTGATGAAGTGATTATGATCATTAATGTATGATGAAGCACTTGTCAGCTTTCCTAATCATGTGATTATAATCCTTGATGAAAATTTGATGTCATGATGAAGTAGCTGATGCTGAAATACGATGACCATTATGAATATATGTTTTAATGATCTAACAATTCTACTGATGCATAACAGTATTATAGACAGGATGATGATGACTAAAGTGGCTTCCCATTCAAAGGGAGAAACCATCTATGATATCCCTACACCTATTATAATTTACATTAGATGTATATAATATTCCTTCTTGTTGAAATTTTCTAAAAATAAATAGGCAAATATCTGATGTTGTTTGTCTGCAACTAGTTTTGGTTTGAGAAGAGAGGGGTTTCCCTTAGTCTATGCCCCAACTACATGGAAGAAAGATTATTTTTGTAGTTATAATCCTTATAAATGCACAAAATAAGGTCTATGGGTGCAGTTGTTCCTGTCGGTCAAAAAATATGAAACCTCATGCACATAATCAAAAGTGCACCTAGAGTATGACAATCCTACAAATATGGAGCAAACACCTGAAAGTTCCATGAGCAGGGAAGTTTAAATGTTTGAATTACTATAGAGAAAGTGAAATTGTTGACTAAAATTGTGTTTGCAGGGGACCCAATGTGCATATTAATATGTTATTTTGATTTTATCATTGAAGTTAGTATATGATAATATTTGATAATAGTTACCAAGGTTTGAAAAGAATTGGATTATTGGCTTGGAAGATTGATGATGCTTTGAAACATTGACCTAATGCTTGACAGTTCATAGATATGTTACGGAATGATTGAATTCATTCTGATAAAAAATAAGTGCTTTTTATTTGATAACTGATGGTTTGAATTGATGAAAATTCTATGTGGGCACAATGACTTTTAGTGACTAATATTGATATTCAACATTGATTTTGTATTGGCTTCAGTGGCTATGGCACAGTGGTTGAAGTATAAACAATTTTGATTCAGTATGAAATAATATCACAATGGATGGATGTAACTTATATAACTTGTACCTGATGTATGCATTCATATTTAGTGGTAGAAATGATTCGTGCTATTATAATAAAGATGGAAGTTTGATTGGATAATTCTTGGTAGATTAAAGGTTGTTGGAACTTGATATTTGGATGAGAGCTCTACTTGTGATTTGGTCCGAAGAAGTTTGTCACAGTTATATTGGCATAAAATTTTATGATTTTGATATCTAAGGCTTGATAATTTGACTTAGTTTATTTGATTGTACAATATTCATTTGTCCAAGGCTTAGTATATTTGTTTGGTAAAATGTTATGTTTGTAGAAAACATTATATAAAACAAGTTTCCCGAGCCTATTTTTTTCCGCATTGATAGTTATCAGTGAAGTCAGGAAGATGGTCCAATCCAAACCTCTACTTCAAAAGTAGTCCAAGGCATGACTCTGATTTTGATTTTATATGTTGATGGTCTATTCTTGACAGGTAATGAGCCTCTGATCATAAAATTAAGAGGGAGATGAACTCTGAAGTTAAAAATGAAGAGTCATAGAATGATGAATTACATTCTGAAGTTGGGAAAATAGAATATATATTTTGAAGCTATTAAAGAAAGCGGAAATGTGAATCCTTGGACACTCTGATTGAATTTCAAGAATTTATGAAGAGATAGTGTTGAACATGAATTGGAAACCAATACTTGATTGAAGAATTGCTGTTCCGAGTGAACAAATATTTGTAAATATATATTTGTTTTGCATAAAACTTGATTGAGTCGCTCCATACACATTGAGATGCTACCAAGCACCCTTCAATATATTTGCATGGGACGATAAATTTTTGATCTGTGACATGGGACTGCATGGATGTAATGATGTTGTTTGGGATTTTTATTTGGGTAGTACCTTAGTATGAGATATGCCATGATATTTTTGGATGAAAATTCTGTTGCTTTAAGCCTGGTCAAGGTTGAGTAAGATGTTGCTGGCATGGCTAGCTATGAGGCAGGTTGAAGAAGCTCTTTGTAGAGCTGTTTGAGAAAGTTATGGATATGACAAGGATACATTGCAATAATAATGAGTGGGATCTGATTGGAAAATAATCCCTATATAGCGGGGATTGAGATATATTCATCCGGTGCTGTTGTACGAGACAAGCTTAGGTTTATGGTTGCTGCCTTTATGAGAGGGAGGATAAATAAGGTATCATTTTTGTGATATATATTTGTTCTAATATATACTTGATTTGATGTCATATATGAACAAGAGGCTACTACTTTTGAGACATGATGATTGAGCTCTTTAGTTATTTTTTCAAGCCAATACCAAATATGAGCACGATGATATGTTTTTTATCTACAGAGAGAAAGACTGATCGAGAACACTGAGCCAAATACCCCCCCCCCCCGGCCTATTTGAGCTCTTAGGGTGAGGAACTAAGATAGAGGGCTCTTAGGGTTGAGGGATATATACACAATAGGGTCATATATGTTTCTCCCCTTCCAGTCACCCATAGTTTCAAATATTTTAGCTTCCCTATCTTGGTCTATGTAGAGTATACCCCAGTTGGAATCATACTCCCAATTTGGGCTTGTTGGGAATACCGCTCCCCTTCTGTCCAACGGGTTGAGAGTACTTTGGGGTGTAAAACCTAAGCTGATTATGATGCAGGTGTTATACCACATGACTCTTGAGGGTCATTTTTGGGAAGATCAATGGGAAATAGGATGGGCTGAGATGTGCTCCCTAATGTGATTTTTGGGTTGAGATATTCCCCCCCTATGCAGTTCTGGGTTGAGAATAAGCTCCCTGATATGGTTTTAGGTTGAGATGTGCTCCCTGATATTATTTTGGATTGTTATGTGCTCTCCTACATGATATAGGGTGGTAGCCTAGGCTCCCCTTTGATGTAAAAATTCTTCTTCATTTTGATTCAAGAATGTTCAACACATGAGCAGAGATAATAAAGAGATAAGAAAAGATGAGCAGAGATGAGAAATGTCAAAACTTGATGAAAATATTCTTGAGAGAGGATATGATTTGATGAAAATATTCTTGCAATGATTATATGATGCAGTTGGAATTTCTCCCTAGATGAGAGAGAGTGTTAATTTGGAATCTCAGTGGAAATTTCCAACCATGTTCATATTTGATCAGGTTAGCCCAAAAGATAAAGTCGACACCCATTGATGGCTATAAATACAAGTCAAGTGACCCTCATTTTATCATAATCATGAAGCATTCTTATATTCTTCTTTCTTTGGTTTTGGTTGGCATAGGTCTGAGATGGTTCATGGAAGTTCGCTCACACAGGCCCGAGATTGTAGGGCCTGAAGCTCGCACATGTCTAGGGTTTTGGGTCACAACCGCAAGCTTGTAACAGACAATTTTTGGAAGCAACCACATGCAGGACAAATCATCGATGCATCTGAAGCCTTTCAGCTGCACACATATATCATCATCCATGTGGTTTGGATCTAGGTTTTTGTTTTATCAATTAACCGCAAATTTCACTCATTGATCGTAGGGTTTGACAATTGACCGCTTATAATCATAGTTGATTACAGGCTTCTAAAGCAAGGTTTTGATTATATCATTATTGGGTTAATCTCATGAATGTTTTTTAGCTGATATTGTTGGATAGGATTATGGTTGATGAGATGGATCATTATACTCTCTTTTTTTGAATCATTCAATGAAAATATAATAAGAAGAATAAGTTGAAAGGGTTTTCCCCATATTGGGTTTTGCCTTGGTCTCCGACTAATCATGGTGTCTCTATGTGTGAATGATTTTCTTCTATTGTTCCTTTTTGTTCTGCTGCATTGATGATGATGTTTTTCTTTCTATATAATTACATATGTTGCTAATTAATGTTCTAAATATGAATAATGTTAAGTTTATATGGGGTGAAATTAATACACAAATGTTGAAATGAAATTATCAAAGAAAAGAACAATATAGACCTAAGAAAAATTAACGATAATGACCCGATTACAATGACAATTATGAAGTTTGAAACTAGTTACATTTTCTAACATCAAGGAATACACCAGAAGTAAGGTCTTATGAGGATTTCTACTAACAATAGGAGAGATAAGTTTCTTAGATAGTGAAGAATCCTAAACTAGTAGGCATATGCTACACTTAGTTTGCTCTCATAGGAATGGTATTTCATACTGTGATAGGCTAAATCATGCCATGGTGTAGGTAAGATTTCCTATTTGACCCCATTTTGATCTTATAGACACTATTCATCTTCAAGGAAGAAATTATTATTTTCAAGGGTAGCTTCTTGTATTTTCTATTTATCCCAAGGTAATACCATTGGGAGCCTTAATACCCTATTGATGGTTTCTTTGTTTACAAAAAATCCCAACCCCCAATTGCAGTAGCACATTAATTTTTTTTTTTAGTCCTAATTTTTTATTGTGTTAGGGGATGATGAGTGGATTAAGGAGGACAGAACAACAATTGTGTATTATTGGTGGTGTGTAGTGAAGGTGCAAATTAAAGGATGGAATAATGGATGTTGTGGAGATATGGGGTATTCCACTAGAAATAATTGTTTGGAATGACAAGTAGTTTAATGAATGTGACAAGAAATGAAGATTGAGATGAAGGTAATGAAGGTAGGGAGGATTAAATAATATTGGTGATCATACTAAAAGATATCTATTTTTCATGCAGTAGTTGTGTTTTCTGAAGTTTTTGGGCTAATTGGTGTTCTTATTCTAATTAAGATAGTGAGGTAAACTACTGACTTTTCTTGTGTTGGAACTAAGATCGTTATCCTTGTTGATGCTCCTATTATTTTACTATTGTTTCTATATTTTTTGAATTTTTTGTAATTTTTATTGTGCAAGTTTTAAAGAGAAGGTACATATATATAGAAAAATACAAACAAGACATTTATTTTCATTTTTTTTCCTGCAAGGCTGTTGTGCCACTTTAGGATTTCATAATTTCCTTGCTCTTTCGAGCCTAAAAAGGTTTTCCTGGTAGAGATTTTTTTTCATTTTATTTTTTATTGCAAAATTAAAGTTTTCCAAGGAGGTTTTCAATTTAAACTCTTTCTTAGTTTCCCCATTGGGGTTTTCACCTGCAAATTTTATTATTATTTTTTTCTCTTTGCTTTTTCTTAGAATTGAGATGGATTGAGATAATTTATTATATCAATCACACTTAGGTCTTGCATTCTCACTGCTTCTTCAAATCCTCCCTTTGTAAGGGGGTTATTAAACAATTTTAACCTGAATCCATTTATCAAAAGTGGGCTCTAATATTCATCTATATATTTTATTATAATTGGACCATTATCATAGAATTTCTAAATAATTTATGTCCTCGTCTTTCCTTTAAATCCTTGAACTTGGAATCATAGAGTAATACTTAGTCTCTTTCCTTAAATTTCCCAATTTTGATGCACTTATCTGCCAAATATTTCTCTGTAGCTGGAAAATATTGGTGTGGAAGAGGGCCTAGATTCTATATTCATATAATGCATTAAATTGTGGTAGTATTTCTTCCTATTTTGATGATAAGTTCATGTTGATATGAATTTATTTATTAAGGTGACAAGCTCCAATTCATTAGGTATCATGGATTTCTTATTGTAAACCATCTCATATGGGGTGAACCCTATGGTAGTGTTCCATGTTTTCTTGAATTCCCATGCTGCTTCCATCAACTTGTTGACCTAATATTTCTTTCTCAAGCTAGCTCTTTTTGGTGAGGACATTATCTAGATATTTATTAGTTACTTCGACTTGTTCATTGGCCTAGGGGTGATAAGGAGTGGAATTTAAATGGTGAATGTGGTGTTGCTTCATGATATAGTAAATTAGATTTGGGGTGAACTGAGTACCTTGATCAATGGTTATCTCCCTTGGAAATCCAAATTTATAGAACATGTTTTCTCTTAATAAATCACCAAATTTATACTTCGTGGCTATCTTGACTACTTTTACTTCAACCCATTTATTGAGATAATCAATGCTCACTAGGATGTATCTCTTTTGTCTAATAGAGGGTATATGGGCCCCACAAATTCTAGACCCCATTTATCAAAAGGTTCTAGTGACACTTGAAGCCAAGATGGAATTTCACTTCTCTTGGTGGGTTTTTCCATCCTATAACACCCATCACAATAGGAAGTATATCTTTGATTACCTCTATGAAGGGTAGGCCAAAATTAACTCACTTGCAAAATCCTATAGGTTATCCTTTTTTATATACAATGCTCTCCACATGGATTATCATGGAAATCATGGAGGATTTCATGCACCTTATATTCCCTCACACATCTTCTCAATATATGATATGGTCCAAGCATGAATAGATATTCTTCATGGGAATTTTTTTGAATAAGCTTCCATTTTTCAAGTAGTTGGATATGTCAAAAATATAGGGATAAAGTAATGAGATGGAAAAGAGGTGTTCACCTAGAAATTAATCATCTATCATGCCTCCCATGGCATGATTTGTTAGTATTGATAAGAAATCTGCAACAACATTCTTCTTTCCTAGCTTGTCAAGGATGATTAAATTGAATTTTTGTAATAACAAAAGCCATCTAATGATCCTAATATTAATGATAGGATTTTTCATTGGGTATTTAATGGTATCTATATCTATAAACCCTTGATAATCAATGACATAATTATTTAACTTATTAAGAGAATATAGTAATACAAAGAGTTATTTCTTAGTAACTATGTATTTTATCTTTGTAGTGGCTAAATTTTTTCTGATAAAGTAGATTGCACATGGCATATTATCCTCTTGTTGTCCCAACACTACCCCATTTTTTTTAATGTTCTGAGGCATATGTATGGCTATGGAAAGGGAGATTCTAGTTGGTAACTTGTAGGATAGGTATTGTGTTACTTTTTCTTTTATGCAGTCAAAATATTCTTGAAATTTTGGTGTCCAACAACATCTATGTCATTGGAAAATAAGGAAAACATGGCAAAGGCTATTTTGCTGAAGTATTTTATAAACCTCCTATAGTAACTTGCATGACCAAGAAAACTCAATATATATATATATATATATATATATATATATATATATAGATATATATATATATATATATATATATATTTGGGGTAGGTATATTTTTTATGATATTTACGTTGTTTTTATCTACTTCAATTTATTTGGGAGATAAATTATTCCCTAGAAAAAATTCCTTATTCATTAAAAAGTGAAATTTGTCGTGGCTAAGGGAGAGGCTCATATCTTCACATCTCTATATAACTTTGTCAAGGTTAAACAGGGCTTCCTAAAATGAGATTCCATACGGTGTGAAGTCATACATATAGAATTATAGTGTGTCATGAATGATATTTGAAAATATACAAAGTACATCCCTTTGAATTTAGTGTTAGGGGAATTGAAAAAAAGAAAGGAAAGAACCCTGTAGGAAAATATATCCTAAGGAAATGTGAGGGTTGTTTTATCCTAGTCTTTAGGGATGATGTGTATCTAATCGTACCCAATAAATTCATCTAGGAATGAGAAGTATTGTCTTCCTTCTAAGACATCCAAGACTTGGTCAATGAATGCTAAATGGAAATGATATTTCCTAGTGGCTTTGTTAAGTTTCGTATAGTATACTCATTCTCCATTGACCATTCCTCTTAGGGACGATGACTAAGGGTGAAATCCAATCACTGTCAGAAATGGGGTAGATGAGTCCATCAAGATATTTTTTTTGCAATTCCTCCTTAGCATTATTTTCAATTGCAGGTTCATCCTCCTTTAGGGATTATTAATATGCCTAAAATTGTATTTAGTGTATATGTGGTGAGTAAAAATGAAGGGGCGGGTTCCTTTCATTTTTGTAAAATCCCATGCAAATTTTGCAACATGTTTTCTTGAAACAAATACTGATTTCTATTCTTGATAAAGGATAATATTTAAACTTATTTGTAAAATATTTAATGGGCATACCTCTATTGTTTTGATAGTAGGATTATCAAACCCAACTATCAAAATTTATATCCATAAGTTATCCTCTTGTTTAACATGATTCTTATATTGTTTTCCTTTATCTAAAACATTTATTTTGACATAGGAGGGTATTGATTTTGCAAAAAATTAGAGA
Organism: Pinus albicaulis; assembly: GCA_034641835.2. NCBI lineage: Eukaryota > Viridiplantae > Streptophyta > Pinopsida > Pinales > Pinaceae > Pinus > Pinus albicaulis. Next base: position 755,852,801 of record CM076574.1, on the reverse strand, counting down.
TTAAAGTGTCTTCATTATCTTTCTAACTAATTAAGGTTGTATAAATAGTGAAAATGGAATAAGTGGAAGACTATATAGGGTCGTCCTCTTCCTCTTCTTCCCAAAATGGACAATTTTATTTTGCTAAAGGTTGGGAAAGAGGGTAAAGAACAAGTTATGTTTGGGAATCGCCATTGGTGATATTCATATTTCCAACTTATAGCTTATGTATGCATCCATTACGACTAGTCATGACCTCCCTAAGATGAGAGGATATCCATTGAACTTGGTATTAGGATGGACTACTAAGAAATCAATGGGATACTCCCAAGAGTCAATGTAATCCATTATATCTTCTAACATTCCTTCAGGTTATACTATGGACCTATCTGCAAGCTATAAGATTGTGGTGCTATGTCCCAATGATCCCTGAAGGGTTACTCTTAGCATTAAGTTATTTGGTCATGATATTTATTGTATCCTATAAATATATCAAGGTTTTTTGGATCAATTTTTTTTGATATGCACATATATTACTAAGATACCTAGATCTATATAATTGGGGACAATCATCCTTCCAAGCACGAGGTCTGCTAGCTACCCTATTACATTGATTCTGGTGGTATATTTTCTCTGTTGATTTTTCAAAGAGATATATGATATTCTAATTTGACAATTAATTTCCAATGATTTCTTTAACCAAGTTCACTTATGTGACATACATCATTAAGCAATTATACATAGAAAATATCAACAATAATTAAATAATAATAGTATGATCTCAAAGAGACAACTAAGCACAAAAGAGACACAAATTTACCTTGCGAAAACCCAAACTAGGGAAAAACCAATCAATACTTTCTTAGGAGAAATTGTTCAATTCAACAAAATTACAATATGATTTTCAAGTCAAACTTGATCAAAATGACCATATAATCTACCATGGTAAAACTTAGTCAAACATAAAAAAAAATTCTGGCCTTCCTTCTGCTTCTTATAATTTAGGTCAACCTTAGTCAATAGGGCCAAAATGTTTCCTCCTGCATCTGCCTTAGAATCTTGGTTAACCTACCTAGAATCTTAGTCAAACTGTACCCAAAAATTTGGTTAACTCAACCTAGAAATACTTCGGTTAACGTTGGTCACCGTAGGTCAAATTAGGTTGCTCCAGAAACTTGTATTCCTAAAAAATCATCCTCCTTAACTTTCACTTGTTAACATAAGAATATATGCTATGTTGATATGAATCGATGTCCAAATTAGGTAGACCGAGTTTTTATTTAGAGTGGTCAAGTGGTGCCCAAGAGGCACATGTCCTTATGCTGGGCTAACTTGTAATTTGGGGCCGACCCAACCTTTGAGAGGAAAATTATATTCAGAATTAAAATTTTAAATTTCTTCCTTTTTATTTCCTTTTAGGAATGACTTGGAGTAGCTTGGAATACTAACCAAAACTACCCAAAAAACAACATTCCCTATTATCTAGTGAGGTATTCACCTTTTACTTTATTATATGTCTTCTTAGCTGAATAATTTCTCCATCCAACGAAAATATTGAATGAGCTTGCTAGGTTAATGTATTGATCAACTTCATGTTCTACCCTAGAACAATGTGGAAAGCATCCTACATCAACATCATGCAAAGGATCTAGTTACCCATTGGTCAAATATCCTTTGCAAATGTATCTATTCACTCACTAGACAAATACCCTTTGGTGATATGGTCAGGTACCCCCTAACCCGAGCAAACAAAAGACTAGTCCTAGGTCACCGACTATCCAAGTCATCACCTAGAACCACATCAAAATCCCTGAACAATGGTGAAATCCTAAGTCAATTTACCATTCCTTTATGTTTTCACATGATACTTGAATGGTAAAAACACTTTCCTACTTCTATGGGGCACTCACTCTACCCACTAGCCAAGTAACCCTTCGCAATATTACGAACCTTCTCATTGGGGGAGAAATATGGGGCCTAATTCTCTCTATCCAATCTCCCTAGATACATTACGTGGCTTATGGTCAATACCCTTGACCTAGGGATACTATTTTCCCATTGATGCTACAACATCAATACTCCCTCTAACCGAGGGAAAAATTATCAACCACTCCAAGATTGTCCCTGAAGTAAACAAACTCCATCTTGGGATAGAGGCTTTATGAAAATGTCAACAACCTTCTCATCCGTAAAAAAATATTAGAGCCTCACTACTACCTCATATACCATGTATTATTAATTTATCTCAATGTGCTTTGACTTTCCATCACGGTCGTCTCCAACACTTGATCAAACAATCCTGCGAGTAACATTCAAAGCCACAGTGCTTAAAAAATCACCAAACTAGCTGAAATATACTTAATCTATACAGTGTTGAGTGAAACAAATTTCTAATTCTTTTTCATATAGGATATCATAGCATAAATCAAACTGAAGCAACATCCTAATGTGATCTACCTGTATTTGGCACTCCATGCTCAATCAGAATCTGAATATCCCTGCAACTATACTTCATCATTTAAGACACATCTCTATCCATATCCAATCGTACCATGTTGGTACCTCAACACATGTGTCGCATGCCTTGAATCAAACATAAAATGAAAAAATTCCTTCACTGGATTCTTCACCACATATTCTTTCCATTCACCTTCACTGGGTGCTCCCTCTGACACTGAACTAGATATTGTTGTGGCAATCTTGGATTCTCCCTCTGCCACTGCTGCTTCTTAGTCACTAAAACACATATACTATCTAGAATGGTCCTCTCATATAAGGCATACTTCTCTTATATACCTCCCGTATCTGAGCATCTAATATGATAATCTTTCAGTCCATCATCCCAAATCTATGAAGGATATCAATAGTGTACTTCCCTTAACCAAGGAAGTAATGCATTAACCTAGATCCTTCTTTTTGAACTTAGAGGTCAAATCCCTCTGACATTGAAGCTGGGATTGACTGCTCCTTCTATCATGGAAGAAAATCATCCTACAACTGGTGCTCCCTCTGTTATATGAATCCTTTTTTTCCCATTAGAAACAAGTCATATAATAAAAATATCGACCAAGACTTAACATATATCCATAAATTTTAAAATACCATGACCAAGGTCCATAATTTTTTTTCTTTATTCTGGAAATTGAATCTAATGTCTCCTCATAGTCCTCTTCCTCTTTACGGGAGAACTCTCTAGCCACAAATATCATTTTGTATTTCTTTATGCTGCCATCCACCATATTATTTATCTTATAGATCCACTTGGAAGTCAACACTGACTTCCCTTCAAGTCTTGGCATAGTTTTTCCTCCTAAATGGCATCCTTTTAAACTTGTTTTCCTTCTTTCTCCCTTTGAACTAGGAGCTCTTCCAGCCATCTCGCATAGTTTTAGATATAAATACATTTTCTCCCTCTTCAACAAAAATCACTCTAGCTAAGTTATGATCGATCCTGGGAGAATCCTCTTGTCACAAAATTTTCTTCGTTCTTCCTCATTATTCCATTTGGTTCCAAAGCCTAGGAAAAATTCTTAATGTACTTGTAATAATTATGAGTCCATGGATGAAATGATTATAACAAAGCCAAAAGATACTAAGGCAAGAGGCTGGCTAATAAAGTAATAATCAAGGAATAAATATATGAATTACTTATCTTTTGATCTGAGGATTGTAGAGAATTTTTCAACTCTCTCTTGATCCTTTCCATTCTACAATCTCATCAAGCTGGAAATGCATATCCTTGTCCTCATCATCAACTACTAATGCATGTTGTTTTCCTTTCCTTCCTTATATGAATTGAATGAGATAGGTTTTCTTTATCCTTGAATTATCTAGCAACTCTAAAGGCTCAACTACAAGCTAATAACATTTCCATTCTAGCAAGTATACACTCATACTAGCATTCAACATTCTTAGTCATATTCTAGGGTTTCAAAAAATCTTAGAACTTTCACATTCAATTCATAACATTAAGGTATTCTAGGGTTTACAAATCCTAAGTACAAACCTAGTTCTTGAACCTATAATTTTACCAAGTGCAACCAAACATAACCACCATCTTGGAATTGTGGAGATGATCAATAGTGATCATGGCATGCCTTAAAATTTCCTTTGTCATTGAAGGAGTAAATCATGTGCTATAGAAGGTACTTTTTCAAATTTACCATACTAAAAAAGCCTTGTATTTCTCCTTTTATTGATGAGACATCTCAAAGGGTGCCAATAGTTAAAAGCCATGAAAAAATTCAAATGGTGAGAATTAAAAAAAAAAAATCACAAAATTCAAAGGGTGAATGCCTCGTACATCAACAAGTATCTTTGTTGTATTACAAGAAAAAAGCTCCATTCCAAGGGAAATATTCCTAACAGAATTTACAAAACAACTCAATAACCTCCTATTCTGAACAACAGTCCTATTTTACTGCCACACTAGCCTCTCCATAGGTCTAGGACACCACGACACTTCTTGGACACTAATTTGAGGCTTTTCGGTATATGTTTCTTTCAAACTGAGGCATTTCACCCTCCTTATGTCATCCCTGAGGCCTTTCTACCTACCTACGACTAGTACTGAGACATTTTTGCCTACCTATGACTAGTACTAAGGCCTTTTTCCCACCCTGTCATAGGCTTCTAGGGATTTGAACCTCAAACATAACTTTGATCATGGGCTTCTAGGGCTTCGACCCTCCAACAAAACTCAGGCCTCTTTATAAAACAATAGACAAACACTTGTTTTGGTAGCTCCTCTTTATAGTTCAGTAGTCAGAGCCTAGGAGGATACTTGTCCTCCTTTACAAAGAAACAAATTATTTTCAAATCACATCATTTCCCCTCCTTTTTGATCCACGGCTCACTCTTCTTGACTTGATTTCCTTCATAAGGATGATTTTCTAGGATGTGTGTGAAATTTGGAGGGATAAATCACATGTTCAAGGTAGAATTAACCATGAATGGTATCTTCTTAGCATATAATTTCGTCTTTGTAAGGTATGAGGAGCCACGTTTCATGAAAATTCTCAAGGATCCAAAGTCAAAACATGATCCCAAGCTCCCTCTATTTCTAGACTAGTTTCTTCATGTCTCTTTAATGGTTGCTCTTTCACCTAGGCTCTAATACCATGTTTATTTGTCAAAGAGAGATATGATCTTCTATACTGATAATTACTTTCCAATGATTTCTTTAACCAAGTTCACTTATGTCACATGCATCATTAAGAAATTATACATATAAATCTCAACAATAATGTAATAATGATAGTAGGATCATAAAGGGAAACCAAGCACAAAAGAGACATAAATTTACCTTGGGAAAACCCAAACTCAAGAAAAACCCAACAATATTTTCTTAGGAAAAAATGTTCAATTCGAAAAAACTACAATCTAATTTTCTAGCCAAACTTGGTCAAACTAACCACATAATCTGATGGAAAAAGTAACTAGGATTTTTCTTCATAATTATCATTTTACTTGTATCATTGTATTTTTCATATAAAAGAAAAAAAGAAAAAACCTTTATTTATTATTATTATTTCATTAGTCGAGCATGTTATTCATGCTTCTAGGGTTTATTGAGTCAAAATAATATTTGTCATTAGTCAATTTATTGTACTGAGTCAAGTCTTATTTTGGAATTTTGAAATAAAATGGATAAAGGATTTTTATTTGAGTCAAAATAGTCAAATTTCTTTCCATAATACCAAGTTGAATCTTCTTGGACAAGTCAACCCTAGAAGGGACCTATTAAACCTCCTGGATGTGTATATATAGAGAGAAGTTTGACCTCATTTTTTTCATCACTTAGAAACTTCGATTTCTAAGCAAGCAAGTAAAAATATTAAGAAGAAGAGATAAAAATTCAAGGGAGAGAAAGTGAAAGTCAAGGAAGAAGAATATGCCACATGTATGAAATTATACCCTAGAATCTTCCAATATATGTTGGAAATTTCAAAAATGTTCGGGGACTGAAAATTGTAGACCTATTACAGGGGCCGAAAATTAGAGTTTGACTAAGATTTGAAGAGGTTTGACTATCATTGACTTGGTTGAGGAAGGTTTGAAGGAGGGTTGACTTGGGTCTTGTGGGAGGTCTTGGTCTTGGATTTATCATTTTGATCTGATTATATAAGAAGATAATATTTGAGTGGGTTTTCCCCCTTGTGGGGTTTTTCCTTGGCTTGGAGCCTATATCTTGTGTTCATTGTCTTCTTGTGATCTTCATGTTTATGTTTTGGTAATTTTTTGATGAAGAGAACATAATAAAAGTAATAAGAATATAACATATATTCATACATAATTATCAAGTAAGATAAATCAACCCTAATAGGTTTCCCTAGTGATTTCTCAACACGGTATGAGAGCTAAGGTGAGGAGAAGGAAACTTGAAGATCACTCTTGTTAAGCATAAGTGGAAGACATTCATCTGAGCTACTTTGGAGGATATCATTTGTAAACAACATAAGGGAGGACACAAGGGAGGGATTAAGGAATAAGATTCAAATACCATCATTCATATTGAAGGAATACTACTACATCAACTATCCATCTCTCTCTATAATTGAAGGCTCTTGGTTACTCATCATCATCTTGTAGAAGATCATCATCTCTATCTCTTAGAAGCTCTTTTATCATCACTTATATTAAGAATATCTCTTTAAAAAATACATCTTTGAAGATCTTTGAAGCATCAATATTCTTGGAAACATCATCTACACTCTTGGAAGAATCACCTTTCATCTTTGAAGAATTTTGAAGTTACTATTCCACTAACCATCCCAAAAGTCATTATTCTAGGACATCATTGAAGTCTCTTGGAAATATTGGGAGAATCAACATATTTGAGGACATAATCATCAAGAAAGACACTCTTTTGACAAGTAAGTACCATATTAATCTCTATGTCTCAATCTTCAAATAAAATGACTTCATTTTGTAAAGAAGGAAAAAAACTCTATGGGTCATCAAACTTTCAAGCATGGAAGAAGAGAATTGATTTGGTGCTCGTAGAAAATGAAGTCATGGACCACATTCCAAGAAAATTTAGAGAGCCAGAGAAGGATAAGACTTAAGAATTTTCCAAGTACAATAAATGAGAATTTAGGGCTCAAGGGATTCTTATTGAGTCCATAAAATATCATCTTATTCCATTTCTTGCAGATTTGGGAACATATAAATAAATCTATGACAAGTTGGTAAAACTATATGAAATCAGTACCACATGTTAGAAAATATCTTTGATGAATCAAATTTGCAAAAAAATGTTATTGAAAGATGAATACTTGGCCTCATATCTTATAAAAATTATCACAATTTAAGGATCAACTACAAGGACTTGGAGAAGTCATTTATGATTCTCAATTAACTACTTGTGTACTAAATGCTTTACATTCATAATGGAGTAGTTTTTTGACTAGAATTTATTCAAGAAAGGACACTCCAAACTACGATAAGATGTGGGATTTGTGTATTCTTGAAGAAACGATATTGAAGGCCAAGGACGACACCAGACCGAACAATGAAAAGTATCAAACTTTTGTTGCTAGATCAAAGAAGAAGAATGGAAAGTTTGGAAGATTTGAATTTCATTGAAATTACAACAATAAAAAAAGAAATCAACCATGTGGAAGACAAGATATTTCCATAGTACAATTCTTTGTATGCAACAAATATAGACAATTTATAAGGGATTTCCCCATGGATCCTCAAAAGAAAAAGAACAATAAGAGGAAGGAAAGGAGTGTAGCTCATATTGCCAAAGAAAATGAAGAACCTGATAAGAAGGAAAATAATGGGGATCATAAGGATCTCTATTATTAAATAACTCCACCAATACCAGGTCTACCAATAGTTTTTTTCTCTTTTATTAGAAGATGGTAGTTAGAGTAGCATATGCAATTACATTTGTAGAAGATTCTTGGATTTTGCAAATTATGGCGTCATGGAAAGAAGCATATAACATTGGAATAATTAGAATCTACATAGTCAGTTTCATTTTATTAGAATCAATCATATAGTAAGGCAAGGATAAAAGGATGTGGACCATCTAACACTTTACGGTTCATGCAACAACTACTTGGCATCATGTTGTTATAGAAGCATCCATTTAGCAGGAAAGGATCACATGGATCCTCGACAGTAACGAAACCATTGTTATAAAAGGTTATTCACTATATGGAAGAATCATAGCAACATGGTAGAAATATATTTCACTAGAAGACCATTGAAGAAATTGTGGAGAAATATAAGAATATTGAAGGTATGGAGGCAATCAAGTTGCAACATGAAGACATAATTGAAGCATTTGTCATCTTATAGAAGTAATCTCATCTTAGACATCATATTCAAAGAAAGAATCAGTTGTTCAAATGGAGTTATCTAGATGGTTGTATAAAAGGAAGAGGTATGAATATATTTAGAAAATAAATCTTCATTAGAAAGTAGATTCATGTCTTCAGAAAGTATTGTAGGAAGAGTTGGATGTAAAAATATAATTGGAAGCATGAGCATGGTATGTCTTGGTTAGATTTGAAAAGTCATGAATCTTCCATATGGTTATTCGACATATAAAAGCATGATAGATGAGCATATCACATGGTGATGTTGATTAACATATGATATGGTCTCTTGAAGAACGTAAGAAAGATAGTAATGCCAAATTCAGAGGGACATGTAAAAAAATTGATGTATATGATATTGAAGATTATTGATTGGTTTAGGAACACATAGATTGATGATTGAAAGTTGAAGTGCATGAATAATAACTCTATTGCAATATGAAGATATACCATGTAAAGGTATGTTGAACTCAGAGGGAGCTAGTAGTAGAATTTGACACCTTGATTAGAGGATAATATGATTTGGAAATTTTGATATTGAGAAAAGGTGTTTGGATATGGTATGACTTACTGGAAGAATATATGGAAGAAATTTGTAAACCATAAAGGGAGTAAAGGAAACATTTTGATATAATAAGTCATGAGATAGTTTGTTGACCACTTGATGACAGTGGATTCGATGTTGATCTAAAAGAAGGTTCAATTTCCCAATCAGACATAGATATCTATAATTAGCTCTACATTGATTCTTTTGAAAAAGATACTAATGATGATTGATGGAAGTGATATAAAGGTTGATGGCAAGAACCTTGTCATAAAGATAGATTGTGAAAGAGTTTGGCTTCATGAAATCTAGGAAGGTCAAAGCTCATGTATGATATGATGATATGAGATAGGATCCCTTGCAAACACTTTTAAGATATCCACAAAAGAATATGTAGATGATTATTGAAACAAACTAAGGTTTGTGATGATATATCCCTTGTTGAAACATAGTAAGGATCTCCTCCCTAGTTAAGAGGGAGTGATTGGGGGCACCATATTCTCCTTGTTTCATGCACTAGGTCAGGAATAATAACCATAAGCCTAGTGAAGGCTCTGGTAGGGATAGTGGAGGATTGTATAAGCATATATGACCGATACTCCTTGAGGATTTGGAATCCATGATAGGTAGTAGTCTCATGGACAGATACTTTTTGAGGATAGGATAGGGTATCTAAGATAAGACTAGTCAAAGAGGACCAACATTATTTGAGGATTGGGAATCTAACATAAGAATATTCCTGTAAGTAATACCTAGTGAACGTCCGAATGGTGTGTGTGCCTTGAGAGGTGCTTGTGGTGGTGTAGAAATGTATGCCTCCAAACATTGTGCTCTAATCTAGTGGAGAGTTAGAGATTGTTAGTGAAGGCATTTCTATATTGCAATTTGATAATGTTGGTTATGATGTTGATGCTTGATGATGGCTTATCAATCCGAACTCTTCTTATGAGAATATTTCAATTTGAGAGTATCGTTGCATCTAGTTTTTTAATTATGAATACCTACCTATTTAAGAGGGAGTGTTGGAAAATGTAACTAGGTTTGGTATTCATAATTATCATTGTACTTGTATCATTGTATTTTTCATATAAAAGCAAAAGAACAATTTTTTATTATTACTATTATTATTATTTCATCAGTCAAACATGTTCTTCATGCTTCTAAGGTTTATTGATTCAAAATAATATTTCTCATGAGTCAATTTATTATACTTGAGTCAAGTCCTATTTGAAATTTTTAAAGAAAGTGGAAAAATAATTTTATTTGAGTCAAAATAGTCAAATTTTTTTTTTTTCGACAAGACCAAGTCGGTTGTGCTTAGACAACTTGACCCTGGAATGGACCAATTTGACCTCCTGGATGTGTATATATAGAGATAAGTTTGACATCATTTGGTCATCACTTGGAAAATTAGATTTGTAAGAAAACAAGCAAAGAAAATTAAATGAAAAAACTAAGAAGAAGATCAACAAAATTAAGGGAGAGAGAAAAATTCAAGGAGGAAGAATAATTTGCCACACATGAAATTTTTTAGAAAGTTGCAGGGGTCAAAAATTGCAGACTTATTGCAGGGGCTAAAAATCTGTTACAAGGGCCAAACATTAAGGTTTGAATAAGATTTGAAGAGGTTTGACTATATTTGAATTGGTTGAAGTCATTTTGAAGGAGGGCTGACTTGGGTGTTGTGGGAGGTCTTTGTTAGGTCCCTATAATACTAGTGTATCCCCTTATTGTTGTTAGTGTTGTACCCCTGTAGCCCCCATATTTTTATTATTATGCCCCATAAAATCCACTATTGTTATTGTTGTGCCCTTACATTATTATTGTTAGGTCGACTATGATTATATTGTGACCCCATGGACTGCTATATATAGAAATGAGGTTTTGTCATTTGTATCATCGAAGAATTTTTAATTTATGTAATTTAAAGGAGGTTTCCACCTCGAAGTGGCTTATTTATAAGGCATTGATCTCTCTTTTTTTCTATTTTTGGAGCTGGTTTCATAACATTTGGTATCAGAGCTCTGGATTCTAGGGTTTCGCTACTCCAAACAGGTCATCATGGAATTTTCGCTATAAATTGTTTTATACCAAGGTTCAGAAGCTGAAATTTTTACCATGAGAATCCGAAATCTTGAGGAACTTTGTGTAAAAATTTCAGATCCTGATTCACAATATTTTCAGAGATATGATTTGTGGAAGTTACAATTTTTGCAGGCTCCTGAATTTCATCTAAAAGAGGTGACCTTGGGAAAATTGTCATAACTCTCTCTCTGAGCATCAGATTGGAATTATGTAAAATGTGGCTAAAATGAAATGGAATGAATTTTCCTATATATAAACTTTAGAGCCAAAGGAGGAAACATTGAGACGTGGCACGCCGTACAAGTTCACTCTACTTAACCAGTCCATAATTAGGTCATTGTGGGAGATTAGGCATAACTTTGTCTTGAAGCATCCAAATCAGGTCAGACCTATGTTGTTCGAAATAAGATTCAAAGGGCTACTACAAGACGAAATTTCAGATATTGAAGATCTAAAATCACAAAGATAATTCAATTTCAATATCGAGCTCCTCAAAAGCAAGAAAAATGTGTGTATTTTTTTTTTCAAATTGCATAAGTTTTGTTTGAAAAATCAGTTTGAATTGATTCCAAGGGAATATTGTGTTGAATCCTTAGTTAAATTGAGAGGGGGGGTGAATCAATTTAACACATACATGAGATTTTTAAAAAATTTCATCAAGCTTATTTACAACTTAATTTTATAACCAACTTAATATGTGAACTGTCTTAATATGTAGCAGCAAGTATTAAGATAATGTGACACCAAACTTATTATGAGAGCAGAAAGAATTAAGAAGATTGGATAGAACTTATCAACACATAGGAAACACACACAGAGACATCAGATATAAGTGGAAACCCATAAAAGGAGAAAACCACATCTTATCATTGTTGTGATGCAAAGGCAAGCTCCAACTCCCTCTCACCACTGATTTTCTGTAGGCACCAACCTACAGGAGGCTCCAACCTCAGTCAACTAAAACTGACATCTATCAAGAATCAACTTGATAGGGAAGCTCCAACTTCCTCATTCTATCAAAAGAAAATATTTTTTTATTTACCTTAGATATCGGCTCTGTTCTGTAGCATCTCTTTCTGCTCCTCCTTTTTCTTATCTTCTCTACCTCAATTCTTCATACTCTGCATTCTCTAACCTCTTTCTGCATATCAATGTGATATCCTTTATACAGTTTTCCTCATAACTGTTATTATTCCACAGGGAATTCAAAGTGAATAGCCCTGACTCTTTGCCTTTTGCCTCCTCACTTCTTTATCCAACTCATTCAAAAAACTACAGCAATTTGTACAACTTTCAGTTTTACAGTGGAGTTTTGTTTCCTACGGAGACTTTCCAGTGCATCACAAACAATATAAACCAATTAAAAAGCGTTTACATTCAGTTACAGTATGGATTCCAAATCAACCCATTCAGTTTTGGATCACCATGTGTTTGTCTTTTCTGTGACTGTCTCTGTCTTTCTCGGCTCTGCTTGCTCTCCTGTTCACTGCCGTGGTGTAACTGCTGCATATAAAATTGCCGCGTTATATAACTCTTTGGCGATATAACAATAATAAATCATTTTAATACATAAAATTCCCTTTCGGGCCCACTCGCCGAGCTTGCTCTATTCTCCGATGTAATGAATCACCTCTTGAATACTTCCGATTACGATTAATCGCAATGGAAACTTCCAGTTGTATGTTCCGATGCTCTGCTCTCACTCTGATCCGATGATTCATTGTTCACATATATAAATATGTATATATAATTTTACACATATATACATGCTGCTTTTCTTTCCTTTAACTCTTCAGATTTGGTATAAAAACTCGGAGAAAACCTGTATTAATCTTATCTTTTGAATGGAGCCCACATGCCAGCTATACTCTGCCTCATTTATTTCAATCACAATCGCAACATTCACAATGCTCCTATGACTTGGTCATTAGATTTTTGCCGATGCGATTAGCAAATGCCCCACCATGTAATCAAATAACTCATATCCGCCGTCCATCCTTCAGCAAATCCGACGGCTGTCATCCGATTGCTCAATCGCAATCGGAACTTTTAGTTTGTTCATTACTCTTTCACCTCCGATGCGATGAATCGCTCCGATGCACTTTAAGCTGGAACTCAAACAAATATGAGTCACCATTTATAACATATCGGGTCCACAATCACAATCAGAACTTTTAATTAACATGTTCCGCTGTTATGATTTTCTCCAATGCGATTCGTGAGGGTCCCACCCTATAATACATCGTTTGTTTTAAACCCGAACAAAAGAACCTTTTGTTCTTTTAATCTCACACACAATAATATAATACATGTGTTGTATACTGTAACCTTGGTCCCTTGTATATAAAGCGCTACATATATATATATATATATATATATATATTTTTCCACTTCAAATTTTATATATCCTTCAGCTTGGGTTAAGATTCTCGTAATAAACATGCATTGTACTCTTCCATTTTACATGGGGTCCCACACTACACATATAATATCCTTCATCAACATTATATTAAGTCTTTGACTCAGACTTAAACCCAGCACTAATATATGTAGATATATAACCTTTCGGGCTCCAGAGTCATTTTAACTCGCCTTCTTTATAATAATATAATTCACTGTCTAAAGTTTGGGTTACCTCTTCGTTAATCCGCAACATAGTCGAGGCCCACAATTAATATATATAAACATATAAACCATTCAACATTTTCTCCAATGGTTAATCACTAACCATTAACGCAACAGTTCAACTGGGCCCACCGCAACTTATATCCACATATGCAATGTATTATATGCCTTGTATTACAATCTTGGTCCCCTTTAATACAACGCTCATATCATATTGAACCCCTTCCTTTGTTTATTATATCAAGTGTGTTAACCCGAAGCACACCTTTCTTAACCCGCTCTCTAAGGTTTGAACATGAAATAATAAAACACTTTCATACGTCCGACCTTATCACATAACGCTATAACAATGGATTTTATGCCCTTAATTAAACACGCAAGCGTTTATTACCTTCCAACCATGGCTTATAACATTAACCCAACACTTCATAATGTATTGCATTCATGGGCATGTAACTTACCTTTCGCCTGTTTATTAACTTTTGCAATACACATAATACACTAAACTTCACATAATATTTGGCCCCACAGCAATGAATGTAGGTCCCACAGTCTTGGTTCTCTTCCTCGCAACTCCTCTTTTGATCAGACGGTCAATCTACTCTCGCGCTCCAACTGAGCTTTGGACCCCCATCCGACGGATGACGCGCAATATTGCGTTTTTCTTTGGGTCGAGGGTTAACACACAAAATTTACGCAATGTACGTGGTATTCAAATACCACCCAAAGACACGTGTCCATCATTGATATAGATCGCGTTCAAAAAGAAAAATCCACTTACCACTCCCAAACGCACACGATACTACTGGTTTCCAAAAACTCTGGTTTCATTGTTTATTCAAGGTTCCGCTCTTGACTCTGGGTTCCAGTTCTCATAATTTCGCTTCAATTGCTTATTTAACCTCCATTCTTCGTTTAAATATACAGATTGTGCATTAACCCTGCATTATAACTAAAGCGTATATTTATCAATTTATTCCTTCTGCCTTTTGGTTCCGCTCGTTCTATATGGTTCCACATCCTCTATTTTCATTTCATAATGGATTGTTAACGACTCTGCCTCTGTATTCTCTGTCTCTGCCTCTGTATCTCCTATCTCTGTTTCACTGTACTCTCTGCAACCTTACTCTGCTGCTCGACTCACTCTACAGTTTCTCTGTATTCTCTACATATTCTGCAGCCTACGCTGCTTCAAATGGCCCTTCTTTGCAGCTTCTCGACCCTCTACATTCTCTTCAGATCTCTACTGTCTCTCTGCTGCTACTCTACCTCTTTTGCTCTCTTTGCCTTTCAACAATCTTCTTTTTCTATCTCTCTGCATCTATGTTGTCTCTTTTTCTCTCTCTGCTTCTATGCTATCTCCTTTGCCATCAATGACAACATTTCCAACATATTGAAGCATAGATATCAGTATTGGGTTCTAAAATCCCCCCTTAAATTAATTCCACACTCATTAATCCCTCAGAAAGCTTCATTATGATGCATGAAGAGGAATAATTGCAGTATGATATATCAAAATTATGGTACCGAGTGCAACAAATTTCGATCTTATAAAGAACAATCAAAGATGACATAGATGGTTTAAAAGAAAAAAATGAAGGCTAAGTTGGATGGTTTGAAGGATAAAATGAAAGCTAATATGGATGATAAAGTAGTGGAAGATCACATCGAGCATCAATAACAAGTTCTCCAACTCTCAAATAATAAGCTAACTTTGGTGCAAAATCGAATGAAACAACAAGAGGATCAACATCACAGTGAAAGAATTTCTGAAGAAGTCATAGAAACAAGAACTCGAAAACTACCAAATTGATCAATTTCAGAGTATCTCAGCAAGTGGAAGAACTTACCCATTGAATATTCCACATGGGAGGTTGAGAATTTTATACAGAAGCATCCAAAAATAATCAAGAGTTGAGGGCAACACTTGTTTGAAGGAGAGGGCCATGTTAGGTCCCTATAATACTAGTGTATCCCCTTATTGTTGTTAGTGTAGCCCCCTTATTGTTGTTGTTGTACCCTTGTAGCCCCCATATTGTTATTATTGTGCCCCATAAAAGCCACTATTGTTATTTTTGTGCCCTTACATTATTATTTTTAGGTTGGCTAGGATTATATTGTGACCCCATGGACTCCTATATATAGAAAGGAGGTTTCGTCATTTGTATCATCAAAGAATTGTTCATTTATGTAATGTAAAGGAGTTTTCCCCCTCGAAGTGGATTATTTATAAGGCGTTGATCTCTCTTTTCTTCTATTTTTGGAGCTAGTTTCATAGCAGTCTTGTTATTGGATTTTGGGTCTTGTATTTCTCACTTTGATCTGATTCTATAAGAAGAGAAGAGTTGACTGGGTTTTCCCTCTTGTGGAAATTTTCCTTGGCTTGGAGCCTATATCTTGCGTTCATTGTCTTCTTATTGTCTTCATGTTTATGTTTTGGTAATTTTTTGATGAAGAGAACATAATAAAAGTAATAATACTCTAACATATATTCAGAAGCAATTACCAAGTAAGAGAGATAAACACTAATAAGTTTCCCTAGTGATTTATCAATATAGTATGCACAGGTCAAACTTGGTCAAACAAACAAAAAATTCAAACTTCCTATTGCTACTCAGAATATTGGTCAACCCTAGTCAACATGGACGAAATTCGACCTCCTGTAGATGCCTCATAATATCTGTCAACTTTCTTATAATTTCAGTCGAAATCTATGCATAAATTGGATAAACTCAACCCATAAATACTTTGGTTAACATTGGTCAATGCAGGTGAAACGAAGTTTCTCTAGAAACTCATCTTCCCTAGAAATCCTCCTCCTTAACTTGCACATGTGAACATAAGAATATATTTTATGTTGATCTAAATTAACGTCTAAATGAGGGAGGCTGAGTTTGTATTTATAGTGGTCAAGTGGTGCCCAAGAGGCACATCTCCTTGTGTTGGGACGACCTGTACTTTTGAGCCAACCTGACCTTTCAGAGGAAAATTATATTTAAAATTCAAATCCTAAATTTCTTCCTTTTTATTTCCTTTTACGACCAACTTGCAGTAGATGGGAATACCAACCAAAGTTACCCCAAAATTAACGTTATATTCCTTTCAATCCTTATTAGGTATTCCTCTTTGATGTTTTTGTTGTATATGGGAACATATTTAATATCTTAGAAGAGGGGTATCTTGACTCACAAGCTCTTCAACTTACCTAAGAGCTCATTTTCCTTAGATGTATAATTTTTCTTAATGTTTAACCTCTCAAGATAAGGTGGAGGTTAAGGAGGAATATTCTACTTGGTGAAGTTATCCTCTTTATCATTGTATAATATTCTAATTTTTTGGTTATGGGGGGATTTTGTAACACCTTTATTTACCTTAGGTTTATTTATTGGATATCTAGGCTGTATGTATTATATGCATCGTCATTATTGTAATCTTGTTGAACCTACTTATTGTTAGGATTTGTATTAGGTCGAACAAGGAGTTGAGGATGTTTTGGATATGTTTTAAGGAAGGTTATTTGGTTGCGAAGGAGAAGAAATTAAGGCTAGCTGCTGAGGGATTGGAGGTCTCTATACTTATGGAGGATTATTCCACTAAGGGCCTTGGTTTTAAAAGGGTTGATATGAATATGAAAGGGGAGCTTGCTACTTTGGATACAAATACTTAGTTTACATAGCTTTTGATGGTTTATCAGGCTAATACCAAGGTTGAAGGGATAATTCTGCATTACATCGACCAAAATATGGTGGGTTATAAATCATACCTTGTTGGAAGGGTCTTATTGTTGTTGGTCTCTTTTTATTGATAAAGCACATTGAATCCATAGTTCCTTCTGCTCATTAATACACAAACTTTAAAACTGGGAATGAAGGATAATTTTTAGGTGGATTAGGATCTTCACAGAGAGCCCATATTCACCAAACATTGAGTGGGAACTCATTGTGAGGATGTATTTTTGTGAATTTAAGACAAAATATGAATAATGTAATTTCTGCTTCCTATTGATTCTTCTTGGTATGTAAAGTATCTATCTATAAAGCTAATGAATGTAATTTTTTGTCTTCATTTCTTCTAGAATTCCTCCTATTTCATTTCAATATGATTGTAGAAGTAAAATTTACTAAAATATTACCATTTATTTCCCTTTTCTTACTTGAATTAGAGTTGTTTTTTAAGATTTAATTAATTTATACATATTCCAACAAGAAAATTTCTCTATTTGATAACAATTTTAATGTATTTGTGAGATATTCCTTGAATCCTCTCAATAAAAGACAAGTTTCAAAGGGTATTCATATAAAGTGTAAGTGTTTTCCCTCTTGTGGTTGACTTGAAATCTTTCTTCATAGTCTTGTAGGGACTCATTTTTTCCTTGGGTCATTTGAAAGGGTTGACACCTATTTTTGAGATCCTTGATTTTATAATAGGCTACAAAATCCCTTACCTTCGTCATGCTTGGCCACACCCCAATTGGGCATCAATAATCTTGTTTCCATCTGCCCTATGATCCTGTTTTTACTTCCATGACCGAAATGGGAATACCACTAAGATATTGTGGTTTATACATATGGCATTGCATTCATTCTCTAAAAGAAGAAAATGTATATGCTTATGATCATAGGCGTTCTTCACAAGATATCAATTTGACGGTTTTATGATGTTTGGATTAGCCACACCTTTGTTGTATTTATTTTGCCACCTTTGCAATCACATCATACACATTAGTCAACATAATTATATGATTTACATCATTGATGAGCTACCATATTGCAAGAGGAATTATGAATATTATGTTTCTCAAGAGACCATTTTGTGAAAAATTATTGTGCTACAAGGATATTAATACTGTTGGAATTGTAGTGTTTGGCATTGATGTCAATAAGTTCATGATGTTTCTTGTCATGTGCATATGTGTTTGTCTTGGTGATCCTAGTGGTTGGCATTGATGTCAATAGTATGATGTGAATCATGTTAGTTTGTTTTGGCATGTGTTGGCATTGATGTTGTCCTATCATTGATGGCACACTCATGATGGTCAACGATGAAATTGGTTTGGATGATGTTGCTGCTATAGTTTAATCATACATATCTACATGTGATAGAGATGGTTCATGGCACAGTAGTTGAGTTATCAACTAGGTATTCATTAGGTCTTCTGTCTATGCTTATGAGAATGACTTGTAGTAGTGATGTGATTTATTGATGATGGTGATACAGAGGTTTGCAGGTCTATTCAGAGGTATTGCAACTGATGGTGATGATTGATGAAGAGTGGAGGACTTGTTGGCAGACTTGCCAACCTTATTTTTTGGCCTTTTAGTTCAGCTTGGTAGTGAAAATTTCAATTCATGTTTTATCCACTTGAAGATGTTTCAAATGTTATGTAAAAGGTTTGGAGGCATGTACAAGATCTGAAGAAGAGTATCCAATAGGTGGTAGAGGTTCTAAGCTGAAGGATTATTGTTTTCCCTCATCCTTAGCCACAGTCACTGGCATACAATCCTATGGGAGCAGATGAAAGGTCTCAATCACTGGAATATAAGGTTATGGGAGTGGTTATAGGTTATACTCACATATATTCAGTGTCATGCATGCGACTGAGGAATTCCACAAGATTTTCTCTACATTCGTCGCATTGTTAGGAAGGAAATTAGCTTGGAAATTCCTAGAGGCTTCCAAAAAAAGGGAAAAAGGTCGGAAATGGTTTGAAAAGGTCCTATCATGATGTGAATATAATTAGTGCACAAGTAGTAACCTTAGTGGATTTATTTTTTCTATTTTTTTCACCTTTGATCATAGCCCCAAGCTCAATATTTCCCTACAAGTTTTATATACTTGATCTTGGAGCTATGTGATGGTTGATTGTGAGTAGATGTTGAGAGTATGTGTGCAAGAGAAGGTTGCATAGAGTGTTGATGCTTCAGATATATTGGATAGCTTAGATGATTCAGTCTATGAGTGTTAATGACTGAATAATGTATAGATTTGAAGCATGTTGTAGAATAGATTAGAATTGAAGCTATTGGGGTAGAGATTGGTTGGAGAGTTTTGTATGTCGCTGGTGTATATTTTGTTGGTGACATTCACACTTGTTTTTGCAGGATCTGCTATTAAATTTGGTGCATAGACTTAGTGTTGCATGTTACAAATTGTATTATACAACAATTATATTTGGATGTGAAGGTTTGAAATATCTTTTGTCAGTTTTATTGTGGCCACAATTTTTGCTATTTGGAGAAAATTTTGGTTGTGAAGTTTTATTTTATTTGATGATGATGTCTTGCTTGTGAGAGCATGTATGCAAAGTTGATTTCTTGTTGAGCATAATGTCTTGGGATCTAGTTTGAAAATAGATAAAAGGAGGTATGCATAGTGGTAGAGGAGTAGTGAATTCAAGAGAGAGGAGCAGAGATATCGAAGCTTCAATGAAAGGAACAATTTCTCAATCCAATGGTAGTTGGATAGTCCAATCGAAGTTAGGTGAGGATTGATTGATCGTGGTCGCTTTCAACGGATGGTAGTCCATAGATACGTGTAGAACATAGTATTCCAAGATGATCAGTAGTATTGAGTCTCCTTGCCGATGGGTGTTGGCATTTTTTATATGAGGTAGAATCTCCATGCTGATGGGAGTCAGTAAGCTATGTAAAAGACCAATTTCTTGACTAATATAAATTTAGAGCAGAGCAACAACAACAAGGGTGGTTTTATTTCCCATTGAAGGGTTTTCCACCAGATATATTGTGTCTCATGTGTTGATGCTTTCTTGTGTTCATGTTCATAGTTATGTTTCTCATATGGTTTATTTTCCGCTTTTGATTCATGCATAGTTATGCAATTGTTTAATAAGTTGCCACTAATTAAGTGCGATTCAATTAAGTAAATAAAAGACGAAACCTGGTAATAAGACACACTACGGATTCACCCCCCCTCTTAGTAGTGCTCAAAGGTTTCCAACAATTGGTATAAGAGCGAGGCTCTTGGTTGAAACTTGATTGTTGGAGAGTAGATCTAGGGTTTGTTGGCAGGAATTTTATTTTATTTTATTTATTTATTTTATTTTTTATTTTTGTTTTATTATTGTTATTATTATTATTATTATTATTTTATTTTATTTTTATTTTTGTTTTATTTTTATTTTTTGTTTTTTATTATATTATTATTATTATTATTATTTTTATTTATTTTAATTTTTTAATTTTTTTTATTAGAATGGATGTTCTCATCGCCGCAAATTACAAGGTATGGCAGAAAATGTAAAATTTTAATTATTATCTTATGGAGCTAACATTTGTAGAATAATATGTGATGGTTGGCAAAGATCCAATTGCAGATGAAGTTTTGTAACAAGATGCTCAAGCATGGTGCATAATCTACAAGAATATTCATGATGATGATATTAAGAGACTAGTGGGTTTGAAACTTGCTAAAGATATGTGGGACAAGCTAGAATTTATGCAGACTAGCTGCAATAATACCAGAATACGTCGTAAAATTGTGTTTTTAGGATTCCAACAGAGTTTCCCTTACTCGCAACATAATTCAACTTTGGAGCCTCTTAACATACATACGTGCGCGAATCATAACAAATTTCTACACAAACCACACAATAATCTCGAACCAATTGCATATACACAGTACCCCTTACTGGAGGGTCCCACAATACTCCCAACCAATCATCGGCAATCGCACTTTGCACAATATACAATTTAACTTAACGCTAAATCTTATGTTTTGGGATCTGCGATGTTGCGCTATGTTGACACGTGGTTCTCTCCATTTCACATCGCAAACAATATCCTTTACTGTGCGATGACCTTAAATTTAACTTTTAAATGTTATGATTTGCGAAATTTCTTCCGAGGCCCTGCAATCTTCGTAGTTGGATTATTCTTGATCCGATTCTCCACGTGATGTCTCCACCGATTCAATTCGCATCGAAAAATAATAAATTTAACTTGTGAAACTCTTAACCGTGAATTCTATTTTCTGCAATGTGCGAAAACGTTACGATTGTGACGTGTTTTATCACCATTGATTGGTATCGGATCTACGGTCCTCGTCGAGACTACAAATTTGATTGGTCTTCTTGTTGTGAGATTAAATATAGATGTGCAGTTTTAATAGAGATTTAAAACAACCAATTTAAAATAGGGAGCTCGAACAAAGCACAAAACACTTGGATTAATCTTGGAAATGAAATAATGTTTTAAGACAGAGAGCCCGATCAAGCACAAAACACTTGGAATTGATTTAGAGATGAAAATTACAGAGCCAAGTCCTCAGATGGCTGGTTTTTTTACATTTATTTCTTCTTCTTAGTTCTCTCCTTTCTCGCTATGGATGGTAGAACCCCACAATGGTGGATTTGGTTTGGTTTTATGTCTTTCCAAAATCCTCGTATGGTTGAGAAACTGTCATTCAGTTCCAGGACAGTTTATAAAACTAAATACTGAACTAATCCTAATTCAACTATATTTTTACTTTTCAAATTACAATGGCCTTGTTAGCCCAAATCAACTTAAAACAAAGTAAAATATAACTCATACTTCTTCTTCTGTCCAACAGAAGAAATAAACTCTAGTTGTAGCCTTTTAGTTGGATGCTCCTACATGAGGCTCCCGGTGTAAATTAAACTCATGGCTCCTGTCCATGAGCTCTTTAATAGAGTACCTGGCACTTTGAATTTGGGCAGAGTTCAACCATGAACAATCCTCCAAAGGATGGTCCTTCCATTTGACCAGATACTCTAAATATTCTTTCTTTTGTGTCTTCCTGGCTACCTGTGTGTCAAAAATTTGTTCAATTTCCAAAGGCTGTGCTAGAGGCATATGTTTAATCCATGATCTCTCTTCATTTTGGGTGTCCCGTGTTCGTCTCTTTGCACTGTCTTCTTCATCCATAACAATGTATGGGTACAGATCTGTCACATTAAAAATGGGCGAGATTCCTACACTAGGAGGTAATTGCAACTCGTAAGCATTTGCAGAAAAATTCCAAAGAATTCTACAAGACCTGATATTTTTCATCTTCAATTTTTTGTATTTTCCTTTAGGAAACCTCTCCTTGCGAAAATGTTCCAGTACCAAGTCTCCTACTTCAAATTGTACCTCCTGTCTTTTCAAATCTTCTCTCTGTTTATATTTTTGGCTGTTGTCCTGTAGCTTCAATTTGACCTGTTCATGTAGATCACTGATTTATTTCGCGAAATATTTTCCATCAGCACCCTTATGCTCCAAATGACCCAAATTCTTCATCTCAAATACTCCATGTGGGTGTATTCCATATAGGATTTGGAAAGGACTTCTACCCGTGCTTCTGTTGGGCGAGTCATTGTAGGAAAATTCTGCTTGTACTAGCACATGATCTCGCTGTCTAGAATTTTCACAAACTAGACTCCTCAATAGATTTACCAGACTCCTATTCACAACTTCAGTTTTCCCATCAGTCTGTGGGTGATAAGACGAACTAAAATTTCATTTGGTGTCTATCTTTTTCCACAACTATGCTCTATAATCCCCAACAGAACGGTGTAGCTAAAAGAATGAACAAGACAATTTTAAATATGGTTTTCTCCATGATGTTTTTTAAGAATTTAAAATTGATGTTTTGGGCTGATGCAGTTCTATGTGATGTATCCATAAAGAATAGGTGTCCTTCAAATTAAATTAGAAACAAAACTTATGAAATGTGGCATGGCCACATTCCTTCGGTAAAGAATTTCAGGGTCTTTGGTTCCACCTGTTATGCTTTGATACCCAAGGTACAAAGGAATAAACTTGGTGCTAGAAGTTGAAAATGTATCTTCTTGGGTGTTACACAGTAATTTGTCACCGTCCCTACCATTCCCCGTCCCGCACAATGGAGGACCCATTTTTTGACCTGTGAACATTGTCATGCCTTGAAAACATCATCAATGCATTCCTCTAAGCATGAGCTTCAATTGGTTCAGTAAAGACATCTCCTTTTGCAAAAATAACCGTGAAAACATCTCCTTTTGCATTGGCGCGGCAGACAGTTCATCACTCGTGCCAATGGGGAAAATCCTACAAAGAGGCCGCGCCAACTGGCGCTCTGTCCCAGAGTAGCAGTCGCGCCAGCCAATTTAAGGAGTGTTTTTTAAATAAAGATGGCGGAAGTTGTGTTTCAACAAACTCAGAAACCATTTCCTATCTTGAGTTGGGAGGTTTGGCTGCGGGAGTTCTATGGAAGGGAAGTGGTTTTGCCACCTCCCATGGAACCTTCCTTGTTGATAGGGCTAATCCCACAATAATAAGGATCCCAACTCCCTCCTTCCCCATCTATAAAAGCCTGCTCAATTCCATGGCAAGCTAGTCTTGAAGTGCCTAAGCTTTGAATCTCCACATTCCCAAGAGCCTTTGTGCCGTAAGAGCCCTCTTTCTTCCCTTAAGGCCGACTCAAGTAAGGAGACTATCGTCGAGAGACTCTGGAGAGGTTTGCCCTTTCCCTGGCGAGCTTTGCGAGACGTGAACGACTGGAGACCCATCCGAAGGAGACCACGACGTCAGAACATTGGTTGTAATATCTTTCGATTGTTATTTAATGAATGATTACGATTATGGTTCCACTCTGTTTTCGATTATGTTAATATGAGTAGTATCCTTTCTGACTGATATTTAGTTGCGTATGCTGGATTTTATGCTTGTATCTGTTTTTTTATTGCATGTGCAGGTGTCCATCCACGAAGATCGTGGAGGATCGTGATCTGCCAAGGCTAAGGAACGAAAACGCTCTCTTCTTCATATCGTAGCATTGGATTCCAGGTAGGCCTCCATCTTTGGTATTTTCATTCGTAACTAGGAACTTACGTTGTAACATTTCGTGATTGTTGCTAGACCCCTGCTGGGCTAGTAGGGATCGCCTCTATCCGCAGAGGGGATTTACCTCCTCAACATTGGGGTATTCCAATACCTCCAAAGGATATCATCTCTATGATGAAGTCAATAAGAAGTTTTTAATAGGAAGAGATGTCATATTCCTTGAATCTTCCAAGACTGACAATGTTGTTGAGTGACAACTTGATTGCTTAGATATATTCACACATGCAAAGTATTTTGAAGAATTTGATAATCAAATTCCACATCTTAAAGGGGGGATTCCTATACTGAATCAATCTGTGGAATCATTTTCAGAAGAAATCTCTCCCCCACATGAAGAAACAACCACGGATGACACATTGAGCGAAGTGATTGACATAATTGAGAGATTGAATCTTGATTCAATTCCAACTTAGTCAAATGAGCAGCCTGGGCCATCTCAGAAAGGTCCCCCCAAATGGCTGACAAAGACACTAGAAAACATTCGTCCTGATGAGGTTGGAAAGACAGGAACAAGAAGTTCCACTAGATAAAACAAAGGCGACGTAGATAATTCCGATTCACCTGTTGATATGGATATTTCTTATAACTGTGAATTGAATTTGTCTACAGATCATGAACCAACTTACTTCAAAGAATCCGCTTCTCATGTTGAATGAAATGAAGCGATGCAAAAGGAGTATGATGACTTGATAAAGAATGGCACTTGGAAGCTAGTTGATCCTCCTTTCGGAATCAAACCAATTGGTTGTAAGTGAGTTTACAATAACAAGTACAAAGAAGATGGCTCACTTGACAAGCACAAAGCCAAGCTTGTGGTAAAAGGTTTTGCACAGAAAGAAGGGAGTGATTATAAAGAAACTTTTCCCCCCACAAAAAAATGGGCCACCATCCGAACAGTCTTTTCCTTAGCAACTAAGAAGGGATGGAAATTCCGTCAGATGGATGTAAAAACCGCCTTTTTGAATGGAGATATAAAGGAGAAAATTTTTATGTCCCAGCTAGAAGGATTTGTTGTGAAGGGCCAAGAACACAAAGTATGAAAACTTATAAAATCCTTGTATGGCCTCAAAAAAGCACCACGAGCTTGGTATGAGAAATTAACTGAGCATCTTTTGAAACTTGACCTCAAACATTTTTATCTCGATGATGCAAATTTGTTTGTTAAGAAAGTTGGAAAAAAAATTGTATATCTTGTGGTGTATGTAGATGATATTTTGATGACAGGGAACAATAAGAGTTATATTGCATCCATAAAGAAAGAATTGAATAAAGGTTTTGAAATGAAAAATTTGGGTTATGTTCATTACTATTTGGGTATTGAAGTAACTCAACATCCTAAATTTATATTTCTTTCTCAAAATAAGTACATTGGAGATGTTTTGAATAAGTTTGGCATGGATGAATGCAATCCCTTAACCACTCCAATGGAACAAAACTTGAAGCTCACATCCATTTAAGGGAAGGAATTCGAGGAATCAACAAAGTATAGACAGCTTGTAGGAAGTCTTATCTACCTGAATACCACCGGACCATACATCTCATTTGCTATAGGAATACTCTCCAGGTTTATGCAAAACCTTGTGAAGGAAATTGGTCTACTGCAAAAGGAGTTCTAAAGTACTTGAAGGGGACTCAAGACTTTGGACTCAAATATACACAAGTAGGCGATTTCAGCTTGATCAGATAATCTGATTCAGACTTTGATGGGGATAAAGAAACTGGGGTGTCTACTTTAGGTTATACCATGAGTCTTGGATCAGGAGCTGTCTCATGGAGATCACGCAAATAGCCAGTTCCAGCAAATTCCAAAACTGAGGCAGAATATGTGGCAACAGCTGAAGCAACAAAGGAAATTGTGTGGCTCAGGAAAATCCTAGAATATTTGCAGATGAAACAAATGCATTCAGCACCACTCATGATCGACAACACTTTTGCAATAAAGTTGGCCAATAACTCGAAGTTCCATGATCGAACAAAGCACATCAATACAAATACCATCTGATTCGACATCATGTTGAGGCCAAAACCATCCATCTACGTCATTTTTCCACAAATGAGAAGGCCACAGACATCTTCACCAAAGTGCTTGGAAGAGAAAAGTTTGAAAAGTTCAGAACGATGCTTGGACTCACCAACATGCCTTTAGATTAAAGGGGGGAATGTTGACACCTAATTCTAAGGGACTGGGTGAGATTTTATATTGTTGTAATTTAGTAAATAAGGAAGGCCAAGAGACATTGGGAAGTGAATCCAAATAGCCTTACCTCCATGTATAAGTACACACACAATCTCCATCTAATTCATCTTCAGTTTTGCAGAGTTACCTCCTAGTTTGACAAACTTTACATCCCTGTCCGAGATGATGGACTTCGGCAAGCCATGTAATCTGACTATCTCTGAAAAGAACAAGTGTGCTACATGTGTGAAATCACTTGTCTTTCTACATGGAATGAAATGTGCCATTTTGGTGAAACGGTCCACCAACACCATGATGGAATAAAATCCCCGATGTGTCTTCAGCAGACCTAAGAAAAATTCCAAGCTATTTGAGTCCCATGGTCTGTTCAGAATGGGTAAGGGTGTATACAACCCCGCATTCTGGTTGCGTCCCTTTGCATGCTGACAAACTTTACACCTAATCACGAATCTCTGCACATCTCTTTGCATCCTCGTCCAATAGTAAAAGTGGCTCAGCTGATCCAAAGTCTTATCTATGCCAAAATTTTCGACCAAACCTCCACTGTGTTTTTCCTGAATTAAGTTATCTTGCAAAGAACATTCCAGAACACACAACTATCCTCCTTTGAACAATAACCCCTCCTGCATGTTATAGTCCAACAATGGACTATTGTCTCTCAACAGTGGATTATGGCAAGCTTCATAAGGTTCCTTAAAATCTGCATCCACCTCATACAAGTATTTGAGATGCTCAAATCCCAATACTTGCACTGTGCTTTCTTGTAATATCAAGCTTCTTCTGCTTAACACATCTGCTACGTTGTTGGCTTGACCACTGGTGTGTTTCAACACAAATGTAAAACTATGCAAGTACTCCCCCACTTTGCATGTTTATGATTCAGCTTGTGCCACTGCATAATGTATTGTAACGCATAATCATCTGAAAACAAGATTAATTCATTAGACAACAAATAATGTCTCCAATGCTTCAACGCTTGGACGACTGCGTAAAAATATTTGTCATAAGATGTATAATTCTGCCTGCTCTCATTTAAATTCTTGCTGAAGTAAGGCTACTGGCTTATCTTCTTGGCTGAGTACTGCACCGATGGCTATCCCACTGGCATCACAACGAACTTGGAAAATTTTGTTGAAGTCTGGAAATTTTAGGATTGGTTTTTCCGTGATCTTCTTCTTCAAAAACTGAAAAATTCTCTCAGTAGATTCTGTCCAATGAAAAGGCTGATTTTCTTTCTTAATGGCATCCACCATAGGTGCACAAATACCACTAAAGTTCTTAATAAAATTCCAATAGAAACTTTCCAATCCATGAAAAATTCTTACTTCAAACAAACTTTGGGAGATGGCCAGCTAACTATGGCTGTAGCCTTCTATGGGTCCATCTTCGAATCATTCTCATAAATTAAAAATCCTAAATAAATCAATTCTTTCTTGAAAAAAGAACAATTTTTCAAATTCATTAACAATTTATTTTGCTGTAATTTTTCCAACAGATACCTGAGATGCCGAAAATGTTCTTCCTTCGTCTTGTTGAAAATAAGTATATCATCTAGATATACAATCAAAAAATTGCCAATGAATTCTTTCAACATATCATTCATCAATTGCATGAATTTTTTGGGAGAATAAATCAGCCCAAATGGCATGACCAACCATTCATACAAGCCTTAATTGGTCTTGAAAGTTAACTTCCATTCGTCACCTTCTCTAATCCTGATCTCGTGATAGCCACTTTTCAGATCTATCTTTGAAAAGTACGCTACTCCACTTAGAAAATCCATCATATCATCCATTTGAGGTAAAGGAAACATGTACCTAATTTTGATCTTGTTTATCAACCGGGAATCAGTGCACATCCGCCATTCACCTCCTTTCTTGGGAGCTAAAATGGTCAGAACAACACAAGGACTCAAACTCTCCCGAATCAGTCCTTTATCCAACAATTCATGTACTCGTTTCATAATATCCTCATTGTCTTTTAGACTCATCTAGTAAGCAACCTTGTTTAGAAAACTGGCTCCTGGAATAAAATCAATATGGTGACTAATGCTCTGCTTTGGTGGTAATTTATTTGGTAGATCATCCACCACAAATTAGTAAACTCTTGCAGCATGTCCTGTATTTCCACAGGCAAATTAATGATTTCTATGTGCATAAATACCTCTCTTGGCCTCCACAAAACTGCATAATTCACCTCATTCTCCTCAATCTGTTGCAGAAACTCCTTTCTGCCTATCAACAGTGTTTTTGTCCCACTAGTTTCTGCAGTATCTTCTTCTTTCATGGGAACTAGCCTATGCTTTATCCCATCCTTCACAAATTTATAACAATTCTTTTCCCCATCATGGATGGCCTTTATGTCATATTACCATGGTCTTCCAAGCAGAATATGGCACACGTCCATAGGCATAATATCGCAAGTCACCTTGTCCTTGTACTTGCCAATGTGAAACTCCACCTCGCATTGCTCATCAACCAACAGTTGGTGTCCCTTTTGCAACCAAGACACCTTATAGGGAGTCGGGTGCTTCAACTTCTTCAAACCCAATTTTTATACCATCTCATTGGCTACCAAGTTATCGGTGCTTCCACTATCTATAATCAATTTGCAGCATTTTCCATGTGACTTGCACACAGTCCGGAACAATGCTTTCCTATGTGTCAGGTCATCCACCTCCGTAGATGGTTTTAGTAAAACCTTGTTCAACACCAAGGCCTCTCTTGTTTCAGGAAAATTATCCACCTCTTGGGGTGGCGCCTCTACTTCTTCAGGTTGAGTAACATACGCTCCCCTCTGTCCAACTTGCTCATTTTGAGGACATTCAAAATACCTGTGCCCCCATTTGTGACACTTGTAACACTGGTAAGTGTTTCCTCTACCTCTACCATTACCTCTTCCTCACTGGTGTGGCCTTCCACCTCTAGTGTTACCTTCCCTCTTAGTTTGTCTCGAAGTCTTCTAACTTCTACCCTCTTCATTATTGTTAGCAGTGCTACCTTTGCCAAAGGACTGTCATCTTCCTCTACCGAAACCTTGTCCTCTTCTTGCATTCTGCTTCCTGGTAATGTTTTATTCTACCTTCAAAGCACATTGATATGCCTCCTCTACAGTTTTAGGAGAAAGAATAATGATCTCATCTAAGATTTCCATCCGTAGACCATTCACAAATATTGTTGTCTTCTCAGGGGTATCTTCAACATACCCAACCGTCAAGTTCACTTTATAGAACTCTTCTATGTATTCCTTTACAGTCATCGTTCTCTGTCTCAAATTCTGCACTTGTCTCTAAAGGGAAATTTGGTAATATTTAGGGAAGAATTTTCTTTTCATCTTTGCAATCATTCTGTCCCATCTCTTGATCAAAGGCTTGTTCAGTCTTCTCCTCTTAGCCTGCACACTGTCCCACCACAGGGCAGTGTGTCCTTTCAATTTAGTAACAAAAAAATTTATTTTTCTATCCTCACTAACTTCCTCATACTCGAAGTATTTATCTAACTTACTTATCTAGTCCAACAATGCTTCTATGGACAAAATGCCATCATAATTAGAGAGCTTTGGTCTTGGCTTGCTTCTAGCCATCAAAACAGATTTCAGTAGTCTGATTTCTGGTGTCTCGTCCTCTGCCCCATCTGTTTGTTCCACTGGCTCATCATCACTGTCATCTCCACCTTCAGGATCCCTATGCCTTCCTGCTTCCACTACTTCCAAACATGCTGATAGCACTCTAATCTCTTCATGTAGTCCTTCATTTGCTACTCCCCTTGTAGCTCTTCCCCGACCTCTTCTTCCTACTTCCATATTTACTTAGGAAGAAAGAACTGCTCTGTTACCAGTTGATGCAGACTAGTTGCAATAATACTATAAAACACTGTAAAATTGTGTTTTTAGGATTCCAACAAAGTTTCCCTTACTTGCAGCAAAATTAAACTTCGGAGCCTCTTAACATACATACGCGCACGAATCACAACATAGTTCCACACAAACCACACAATAAACCCGAACCAATTGCATATATGCAGTACTCCTTATCGAAGGGTCCCACAATACTCCCGACCAATCATCGGAAATCACACTTCGCACAATATACAATTTAACTTAATGATAAATATTATGTTCTATGATCTGCGATGTTGTGTTGTGTTGACACGTGGTTCTCTCCATTTCACATCGCAAACAATATCCTTTACCGTGCGATGACCTTAACTTTAACTTTTAAATGTTGCGCTTTACGAAATCAATTTTAGGGCACTGCAATATCTGCCATTGGCTTATTCTAGATCCAACGGTCCACGTGATGTCTCCACCGAATCACTTTGCATCGCAAAATAATAAATTTAACTTGCGAAACTCTTAACCTTGACTTCTATTTTCTGCTATGTGCGAAAATGTTATGGTTGCGACATGTTTTATCACCGTTAATCGGTATCGTATCTACGATCCTTGTCAAGCTTGAAAATATGATTAGTCTTCTTTCTGTGCAATTAAATAAAAATGTGAGGTTTTAATAGAGATTTAAAACAAGGATATCAAAGCACAAAACACTTGGATTAATCTTGGAAATGAAATACTATTTTAAGACAGAGAGCCTGATCAAGCATAAAACACTTGGAATTGATTTAGAGATGAAAATTACAGAGCCAAGCCCTCAGATGGCTAGTTTTTTTACATTTATTTCTACTTCTCAGTTCTCTCCTTTCTCGCTATGGATGGTAGAACCCCAAAATGGTGGATTTTGTCTGGTTTTATGTCTTTCCAAAATCCTTATATGGTTGATAAACTGTCATTTAGTTCCAGAACATTTTATAAAACTAAATACTTAACTAATACTAGTTCAACTATATTTTTATTCTGAAAATACAATGGTTGTGTTAGCCCAAATCAACTTAAAACAAAGTAAAATAGAATTCATACTTCTTCTTCTGTCTGACAGAAGAAATAAACTCCAACTATAGCCTTTTAGTTGGATGCTCCTGCATCAAGAATCCATTTTTGGATATGGCACCAACATAAATAAGGAAAATGAGAAGAAGAGAAACAAGAAGAACGACCTTCAGAAACAAGAATCTAATCCATAAGAGTCTCATTCTTCTAGTGCACATGATTCAGCAGATGATGAGAAGAGATAAGAAAGTCATGGATCCAAAGATATAAATATCAGTGATTTTCATTTGAGCTACAATTTTGATGATTCGGATTTAGATCATGATGAAGCACATAATGAAGATGAGAATGTTGTTAAGAGTATTAGAGCTGAAATTTCTATAATAACAGTTGCATGCAAGGATCAAGAAAAAATGTTGCAGATTTCCGATGATAAGGAGGCCAAGCTCAAGGAGGATATTGTGAGCTTAAAAGTTAAGTTGGAAGAATCTAAAAGAGTTGAGGATATCATGAGGAAGTACTATAAAGATAAGGAATATGAATGTGAGAAATTAGAAGCTGAAGTAGTTTCCTTGAGAAAGCAATGAAATATGGAGAAAATCATGATAGTCTTGGATAATTTTCTTGAAATCCAAAGATCACCATTGGATAAATCTAGTCTTGGATTTCAAAAGAGTGAGTCTAGTTGTTATGCAGGAAAAATTAACAAAGATGAACCCAAGAAACTTGTAGAAAACAATACTAGAAATAAAAGTGAGAATAAGGTAATAGGAAGCAGATCCAGCAGGAGAAAAGCAAGTATAACCAACAACCGATCAAGCAACAAAACCAACAATAGAGAATAAAATCTCAAGGATCTCCTATATTTAGAAAATCATTTTCTCCAAGAGATAATTGTATTAGAGTTGTAAAGTTTCAAAGGAATCAAAGTCCTTTTGTTACTTTTGTGCATAATATAAAGTGTTACAAATTTCACAAGTTTGGGCATATTGTAGCAAATTTTCGGAGCAGAACGTATAGATCACATCAATAGAGATTCCCGTAATATCAACAACCAAGGAGATTGGCCTTTAGGTATAATCATGATTTTTATGGTTATTTCTACTCATGTCACCTGTTTGGCCATAAGGCAATAGATTGTAGGTCTAACTGTTGGAGGAGACACATTTTATGTAAGGTTTATATCTGGCTTGAGAAAAAGAAGAGTTAATCCACTTGGTCGTGTGGAGTGTTATACATGCCATAGATTTGGCCATATGGCAAGACATTGTTTGCTTCCCCGTTACTCAAGGAAAATTTGTCAAAAGAAACAAACACCAAGAGGCTCTAGTATAAAGCTAGTCAATCAAGAAAGGAAACAAGAGAAGGAAGAGAAGAATTAGTTGATCAAAGAGGAGAAGAAATAACCCAAGACAATGTGGAGGAAGTAGGAGCTTCAAATCTTCAAATAGTGAAGAGAATTTCTTAGTGCAGTCCATGATTATTCATGCATACTTATAGAGGACTAGAAAATTTATGAGAGGTGCATAACCTCAAGTTCCATAGGAGATTATCATAGCAGCTATGTATTTCATTGATAAATCATGTAAAATGCTCATGGAGCCATGTACTTGATTGTACTATCTTTTGGGTCATTTAGTTATGAGTCATGAGGTCATGTTATGGTCATATGAGATCGTCTATGAGGTCTTGTATTGCTACTACAACCATGTATGCATCATTGTATATTTCACTTGAGTCATCGTCATGTGGATTCTTAGTCCATGTGGTGCTTCTATTTGTCAAAGGAAGCATTGTTTGTAGTGGAAGCAATCATTTCAGCCCAAAAAATGGTATATCTACAACTTGGATATGGCATGTGTTTAGGGGGAGCATTATTTGTTCCTATTTACTTTAGCCATACATTGTTGGCATTAAGATCCATTTGGAGATGTTCATGCTATGCCTCATAATATGCTATGAATGTGGGTTTCTTGGCCTCATGTGATGAGATATTTTGGTAGTTGCTGCTATGTAGTCATGGGGGATATTGTGTGTGCTTGTCTCATGTGGATGTTGTTGAATCATATGATGATTCATTTTTATGATGTTGCATTTTTATTATGTTGCTATGAGGAGGAGAGATGGTTTGATGCGTATGTGCATATTGATGCATGTAATTGATGCTACTCATAGTTTCCATTTGTTAATAATGCATATGTTGTATGGTTTCCTTATGTTGGCATGCTGTTGCTTGCTACTAGTAGTTGTTGGTTGGTATTCTGCTCTGAATGATGATTGGTATATTTGCTACTTACTGCTTTTGATATGTGGAGAGATCTATGATATTGCTTACTTCTTGTCCAGGCATAAATTCCATTCTATGAATTATATTTCATCCCTGTAGAGATGCGTTACTCTAGAAATTTTTCTTCAATTCTTGCTACCTATTGATATGGAGTTGACCCCTTTCCATTAATGTCAAAGGGGAAGAGAATTTGGATGTATTGAGTGCAACTTTAGTTTTGGAGAGTGTATGGAGATCAGCCTCACATGTTTTTGAGGTTGGTATTATGATCTAATAAAGATTATTGATTCTCCTAACCGATGGGTGTTGGAATTTTGTATATGAGGTCGAGTCTCCATGATGATGGGAGTCAAGAAGCTATGTAAAATACCAATTTATTGTTGGCCTCAACCTCACATGTTTTTTATTAGATCAAAAGACTAGACTCACATGTTGGCCTTCTAGGTAAGAGGTTTTGAGGCATGTACAACAGCTGAAGAAGAGAATCCAACAGGTGCTAGAGGTTATGAGCTGAAGGATTGATGATTTCCCTCATCCTTAGCCACAGTAGCTAGTAGAAAAACCTATGGGAGTGGTTGAAAGAAATTAGTTGCTATAAGACAAGATTATGGGAGCAATTATAGGTTCTAGTTACACATATTTAGTGTCATGCATGCGAATGAGGAATTTCACGAGATTTTCACTTCATTCCTCACTTCTTGGAAAGAAATTAGCTTGGAAATTCCTAGAAGCTTCCAGAAAAAGTGAAAAAGGCCAGAAATGGTTTAAAAATATCATATCATGATGTGAATGCAATTAGTGGACAAGTAGTGACCTTAGTGGATTGATTTGGTCCAATTTTTTCACCTTTGATCCTATCCCTAAGCTCAATTTATCCCTATATGTTTTACATAATTGATCTTAGAGCTATGTGATGGTTAATTATGAGTAGATGTTGAGAGTATGTGTGCAAGAGAAGGTTGCATAGAGTGTTGATGCTTTAGATATATTGGAGAACTGAGATGCTTCAGTCTATGAGTTTTAATGACTAAGTAATGTGTAGATCTGAAGCATGTTGCAGAATAGATAAGAATTGAAGTTGTTGGTGTAGAGATTGGTTGGAGAGTTTTGTATACTACTAGTGTATATTTTGTTGGTGACCTTCACACTTGTTTTTGTAGGAGTCGCTATTAAATTTGGTGCATAGCCTTAGTGTTGTATGTTGCTAATTTTAGTATGTAGAAATTATATTCAGATGTGAAAGTTTGATATATGTTGTATCAGTTTTATTGTGGCCACAATTTTTTCTATTTGGAGAACATTTTATTTGTGGAGATTTTATTTATTTAATGATGATGTCTTGCTACTAAGAGCATGTATGCAGAATTTATTTCTTGTTGAGCA
This sequence comes from Pinus albicaulis, assembly GCA_034641835.2. Lineage (NCBI taxonomy): Eukaryota > Viridiplantae > Streptophyta > Pinopsida > Pinales > Pinaceae > Pinus > Pinus albicaulis. The sequence continues at coordinate 755,817,643 of CM076574.1, read as the reverse complement.
TGGTGTCTTGGGATCTAGTTTGAAAATAGATGAAGGGAGGTCTTCATAGTGGTAGATGAGCAGTGACTTCATGAGAGAGGAGCATGGATATCGAAGCTTCAGCAAAGGGAACAATTTCTCAATCCAATGGTAGTTGGATAGTCCAATCAAAGTTGGGCGAGGATCACTTGATCGCAGTGGCTTTTAGTAGACGCTAGTTCATAGATCCATGGAGAACATAGTCTTCTAATCTAATCAATATTATCGAGTCTCCTAATTGATGGGTGTTGGAATTTTGTATATGAGGTCATGTCCCCATGCTGATGGGAGTCAACAAGCTATGTAAAATACCAATTTCTTGACTAATAGAAATTCATAGAAGAGGAGCAGAAACAAGGGTGGTTTTTTTCTCGATGAAGGGTTTTCCACTAGATATCTTGTGTCTCAGGTGTTGATGCTTTCTTGTGTTATTTTTCATGGTTATGTTGCTCATATGGTTTATTTGATGCATATTATTTATGCATAGATATGAAATTTTTTAATAAGTCACCGCTAATTAAGTGTGTGTGATTCATTTAAATAAATAAAAGGAAAATTTTGATAATAAGACACACTACTGATTCACCCCCCTATCAGTAGTGTTCAAATGTTTCCAACAAATACATACGCTACAAAGTGTTGTATTACGAATGATTAAATTGTCAAGGACTATGCAAAAATCTTGTTGCCATATCAGAAGGTATGTGGTATTACAAGTTTGTGTATTAATATTTGGATTTGATTATATAGTTGTAAGTGCTCCATATACTAACTGTTGCATTATATGAAATATTGTATGTGCTATAGGTTAATCACTGAATATTATGATATATGGGACCTATTGTGGCAAATTATGTGTATTTATGTGATGTGAAATATGGTTACATGTTTTGGTTTTTGTATACTCTACACCAATGTGGGATCTTTGCTGATTTGGATTAAAAGGGTGTTACATTCCACATGATGTTGTGGTGCGAATTTGTGTTTACATATGGAACCCACCCTTCAATATTAAATGGCGTGGCTCTATGATATGGTTATTACTTGCAGTATAGGGTATGGTTTGGTATTTAATTGTTCGGAAGACCTACATTTACTCCTTTAATTTGCATGGCCTTGAAGTCCATGATCTTGTACTATGAATTTAATGAAAAAATGATGGAAAATATGAGGACTAATTTCAATCCATGGATTGTATTTGCAAAGGGTTTTGAGTTTATCATTCAATTGTTTGGCATTAAGGTTTATTTTTAAGCTCCGTTGGAAATTTGGATTTTATAATGAAAAAAGCTATTCCTTTCACTAATATTGTGATGAGCTCCAATATTAGAACAAGAATGCTGCAATTCCCAAGGATACTGAATTTAACTATCAATCTAGAGTTCGTAAAAACTAAAGAGGGGCCGACATTGTATGTGCAATAAACACCTTCCTCTTCCTAGTCTGAATCCCTTTGATGCAGGTGAAAGAAGGCAAGGAAACAAAATTAAATGAGTAAATATCTAGGTAATCCATAAATCCTAAGTTTCATAAGGTAAATAGTAATAAGCAAACATATTCTACTTTTGCTATAAAGTAAATATCAGGAAGGAAATATATTCTATTTGGAAGCCTAGGAAAGCACACATAAGCTAATGACAACAAAGAAAATATAATCTATATTGATGGAAAGGAAATGATAGTGAAGGAAATATGTTATATTTTGTAGGAAATGAAAGCCCTATATTACTCTTTCAGGAAATAAATCATACCTTAGTTAAAGTAAATTGCATGAAAGGAAATCTAGACTAGTTGTAGAAATCAACATTAAGAAGCAAGTAATGAAAAAGATAAATAGTGACCTAACCAAGCCTCAACTAAACCAAAGTGGTATCATAGCATTCATGGGCTATTATAAGACATAAATATACTTATACCATGAATTTGGAGTGAATATAGGAAAGGGAAGATCTCGAAAACAAACTGCTACATGAAACTCTTTATTACCACATGATTGCTACATGAGACTTATTGCAAGCTTGTTTCTTGAGTTAACATGATAAATGTTGAAGCTAATCAAATGAAAATATTGTGGGGTAAATTTTGTTATTAATTTCAATGTTTTTAGGCTTCAATACATGTAGAATCAACTCGAAAGAAACCCATTAACACGTGCTAAAATTTAACAAAAAATTGTTACTAAAACTAGAAATTTTAGAATTGTGAACTAGTAAACCAATCCAAGTAACTCAATGATGAATGTGAATTTGCATATTTTTTATAAGGATGCATCATAATTGTAACTTTATAAATTACCTACAAAAAAACTTATTTCAATCATTTATCCAATCTAACCTACAACAAATGAAGCATGAATACTAAATGCATAAATATGAAATGTAAGAATAATAGATGCACGTGAACAAGAAATGCAAGGAAGATAAATAAATTGTACATTAGGGCTCCGAGGGTTTTGGGATAGCCAATCCCAAGGATACTCTGAGTACTAGGAAGGAAAACAAGCCTTAGAAGTTGAAAATGAAACCATACTTCATTATTAGAATAAATTCAAGTACGTCCCTGCTAGAAATGAAAGTAGAACTACTAAATAACAAGTTTTCTTCACAAGCGGACTAAAAAATACATTCCCTTAGAGGCTAATTCGAATTGGAACTTACAAAAATTGATGGGGAAGAATCCTCCTTGAAAGGAAACTTTCCCATCCAAAATCCCTTAAAAAGTGGATCTAGTTCCCAACAGTAGGAATCTTTATTAAATACTAAATTATGGCTTCTCCTGTAGCAAGGAACGCATCCCTAGATTTATCAATCAACAAATCTTCAAAATTTACTCAATATTCTAAAAAATAAATAATAATAGGCACATAATAAGAAAGGGAAATTTTTTTCTTTTTTTCTTTTTTCGATGGTCCCATTAAGACTCTGAATTAACTCTATAATGTTCAAGTAAGGAGGCTAAACAAATGTTTTAAGTGTCTAGTAATAATGAAATGGGCCTTAAAATATATAAAATTTAGAAGCCCACCATATTGAACACATTATAATTAAGAATTTTGGTTAGTTACACATTTCACTGTATCTTTTTCATTGGTTGGTTCACTTCTCTGTGTATTTATTTGTCTTCTCCTCTCGTCACACCTCCTTTAAAATGCTAGTAATTTCCTCTTAGTTGTTTAGTACCCTAGTTCTGAAATTCTTACTCATTAAATTTTGGGTTTTCTTCAAAATTAAAAGAAAAGGGACTCTCCTTACCCTCATAATGTGACCATCCTCACTGTTCATTTAAGTTAGAATTTTCAAAAATTGCTCAGTGTTTTTTTAATAAGAAAAGGGGAAAAACCCATACATTATTAATCAAGAAAAATTACCCCTTTTCTATGTCAAATTATCTTATTATGTCATTCTCTATTGAATTTTTCATTATCATTCTATATCAGTTGCATGCCATTTTAGTGGCCTCCATTCGATTCCATGTTATGGATTTCACTATGTTCATTTTATAAAGTTACACTCTTAGTTGAATATATGAGTTACAAGGCTGCTCATGGAAAAAAATGTGTATAGCTGCATAATATTTACCTCAATGATCGTTGTATCCCATTTTCGTGGTTATGTCTTATCTCTCCCCAAAATTCTCGCTTTGTACAAACAAAGGACAAAATTCGCAAAGTAAACCCTCAATTTGGGGTAAATATGAAATATTCGTTCAAACCCTAGCCTAGTTTACTCCCTTTTCAAAAAAAGAGGAAAGAAAGGGCACCCTCTTTGGATAAATTTTCCACTGAACTTACAAATTTGAAAATAATCAAGTAAAAGGAATGGGTTATAACCCACCGCTAAAACAATTTTTTTTATATCATGGCATAACCCTTACCGAGTAAAGGAAAAAAATAATTTTGTTTATAGAAAAGGGTATATTACCCTATGGTAACAACATTACAGTTCAGGTTTGAATCTTCCTCCTGCATTTTACTCCACCTCCTTGTAAGCTTATTTTTTATTGTTGTTCCTCAAAGCACATGAGACGTGGCCGGATTTGATTAAGTACACTTAATTTGTAGTAATTATCAAGTGATATGAGTAGTTGTTGGATTCACCTGCCTTGCAATTATAAATAATGGTTTTGATTATTTACAAAGATGAGCTCGTTCTTGAAAACAGGGTAGAGGTCGATGAAGAAGGAATATTCCCCAGACTGGTGGGATTCTGGCATAAACAAGAAAATTTTATTTTCTATCCATTTTAACACTGATTCTGATGAGTTCCATCAACTAGTCAACATGGGTCATCTTAACTTATGGTCTCCAAATGTGTATTATATTCTCCTGTATATCAAAATAGTTCAAAACCATCTCTGAGGCCACATCCAAACATACAATAAATACCAAAACCACAACCTACCAATGAAACAGTACATTTCCGTGATGTAGGGAACCTTATTCTTAATTTTATTGAACGTGATAATAATGCTTAGGCAACTATTCCTAAAGTCCCACATCCTATTTATAGTTCTCGCTCAACTATACCTGCCTCCTCCTCACCTTTTGGATGACTTGGTATTAATTTGCATTCAAAGGACATTCCCTCTCCCACTGTTGCTGGTCTATTACTCCCTCATCTATCTTGTTTATTAGACCTGATCCTATACCCACTTCCTCTACCAAGACTGCTCCTACGAAAAATCCTAATCCTAATGCCACCCTAGAACCAGTGCTAGATCCCACAACCTATAATTTAGAAGGTACTAGATATAAACAAAAAATGGATGAAATGAAACCTCGCTTCTCAATAGAAGGATTCTTTGCACAATGTAAGAACAATTCATATCCTTTTGCATATAAATTCTGACACAGATGGCGGATGTTTGACAAGGATTTTTACATTGCATATTTTGATGCTGCATATTGAGATGGTGGATGTTTTGACTAGAATATTTTGATGATGTTTTATCTTTGACATGACAACTTCATGATTCCACATTTTTGGTTTTATGATTGAGTATATGGACAACGTTTTGGCCATGATTATGCATACAAAACTCATTATATATAATAATATTACGTTGATTTCCTGATGGGAACCTTTATGCGATGTCTGAATATTTTTATATGGTGGCTATCATGAATTCTATATATTATGTTGATTATGAGGTCGGATAAATTATGGATGTGGGTCCTCCCCTTTTCGAGTCATTTCATATTTTTAAGGATCCCAAACTTATTTGTATTACCTTTAAATAATTAAGCCTAATTATATTTTAAAGACCCATTGTTTAAAAAAAGAAAATATTTTCATAAGTTATGAGGATAAATACAGGCTAGAAAAGGTAGACAAGATCTCTCAATGGAAACATAAGTTGGCACGATATAGTTTCATTCTTCAATTGGGTTATCATTTTTCTGTGTTTAGATATTTGTGACTCACAAACATTGATCTACAAGGATTATTTTAAACAGAAAAATTCACAGAGGTTGATAATGTCTCTTGCTATCATAGGTATCATAAATTTCTATTATCGATGATTTATATCTGCTACATTTTTTTTTCAATATTGATGTTGGCTCTTCTTGGAGTAACATATTAGTCCCTGAATGTGCCTTTTTAGATTTTTGTAGCAATTCGTGTTTAATTTTTGTTGTTTATGTTTGTTAGCATTTGACCAATATGGTCTTATAAACAGGTTCATTTGTTAAGAGGTTCCTTGTGCAGACATTTCATTTTCCAAGATTGTGATCATCATATCTGCACATTATTTTGTTATACTATCAATGGAGTATATTACCATGTTTTTACCATATTGTGTCTTAAATATCATGCTTTTGTTTGTCTCCTTCTTGTTAATCTCCATCTATATATTGCATATTGCAATTTTCCTTTTCAAGGGATGTTACCTTAAAAATAAGTAGAGAGATATTTGAAATATGGATTTTAACAATATTCCATTTGTCAGTCTGGATTTATATGTCAGATTGTTTCGGTTTACTGCTCTATTTAATGACACATCCTTACTTTATTTTTATTTTGTAATTAATAATTGCAAATATTGTTAGATTTAATTTCTTTCTATTCCTTTTTTCTTACTTTGAAGTTGTAATATAGACGATCAAGCATTAAATTGGGCATTGTACCCGTGTCCTTAGCCTAGCCATCCAAGGATTAGAAAGGTTAAGTGTTTGGATTAGAAAAAAATCATTAACAAAAATATCTCATCATTTGTATCTCTTTCTCTAAAATAATCGTTGTAATTTTTTTTGAAGGTCTACTTCATTTAGTCCCAACAAGTGATGTTGTTGCTTTACAAGCTCATAAAATACTCTAGGATTGAATCTTTCAATATAGAGGTAAAAAAATTACGATTTTTTTCGTTGGTAGGGTTAGGTCATGCATACAAAAATAAAACCCAAACAAGAAGGTGCTGGGGTCCTCTGTGGTTATTCCACAAAAACAAGGGAGCACAAATGGGTTGGTTTTCTTCATATTCCCCCCCTTTAATTTCCATGTTAGGGAATTAAAAAAACTCTCATTATTCTCCATCATCAACCATTTTAGAGTGACATGGAGATACTTCTTCCTTTGAGAGGTCCTCAAAATATGTTGCTTGAATCTCCCACAAATATGTAATATTCTCTTGCTCTTTTGGAGAGGAAGGTTTACAACCAACTTGTTGCTATTGGTTGTTAGTTCTAGGTATGGAGGTGGGGGTTTTTGGTAGATGTTTTCCTTACCTATCCCTAAGTTAAGTCATGCATGTTGTTAAGGAAATCTAGAAATACAATTATCTATTTTGTCTTATTTTTTTTTTGTGCCAATGTAAGAACTAGTGTGATAAAATGCTTTGATGACAAGTAAAGAAAATTTAGGATTTTAGCACCTCCTTGGAAACAATTCCAAAATGATGTGGGATTCAAATTTTTAGCAAGAATGATGCCTTCTTGTTTAATGGAATTTCCTCCTATAGCTAATAGCTTGCACTCCGTAGATATTTCCCTTAGCTCTATAGGGTGTTCCATTTAGTAGACTTCCTCATATATGTAAACTACACTACTTTGTTAGATAGAAAGAGAGAGGAAGGATAGATTCATATCTTTTGTCCTTATCACTTATTGTAGAATTGACTGATGTAGCTATAGAGAGTCCCATTCCAACTCCTGGAGATCCCACCTTCACTTCTATTACCTATATCCTACACACATTCACCAAAGAACTTTATTCTCCTCTTCCAAACAAATATCTATTAATAGTATTAGAATAACTAAATAGAATTATCCAAGTAAATTCTAATCCAAATGATAACATTCAAGAAATGAAAAATGTTGGGGAAAAATCATATTGAAATCCACAATAAAGAGAATGTGAACACTTACAAAATGTTACCTTGGATGCAAGCATTCCTTCCCAAGCATCTTGTCCTTATCTCCTCCTTGGTTGACATACTATATTCAAGCTGACAACAATATGAAAAAAGGTTTCCTAGAGTATTTCACTAGCATTTCCTTAATTTCTCTCTCCATCCCCTCTAATTTAGCGTCTTATAGGAATTTAGAATTCTTGATCTTCTTCTTCCAAATCTATCATATCAGTAGTTTTCGTGCCAATATTTCGAACTAGCAAGTGTGGTTCATCTTCAAGATAGATGAATGATGAAAATTTGATCAAGTCAAGAGATTAAATAGAGGGAGGAACCCTAAAATGCAAGGGACCAACAAGATTTTTTATTAATTAAATAAAATATTGAATGTTTAATGATTAATTTCTAATATTAATTAAAAGTGAACATTAAGAAAAAAGTGAAAGGTGGAAAAAACTATATTAATAAATAGAGGAAGAAGGGGGATAAAAATATTACTAATTGATGTAGTAAAATTTAAAAATTAATGGGTAGGGAATACATAATATAAATAATAATAAGAATTAATAATTAAATAGGTAGAAAGGCCGGGCAGGGTAGTGGGAATGATAGTGACGTTCATAATCATAATAATAATAATAATTGAGGTAAAAGAAATGTGTTATTATTTATATTATTATTATTATTTTAATAAATTAATTATTAAACATCAAAATATATAAATTATTATTAATAATATTAATAATACTTATATATATATATATATTATTAAAGTGTAGATATAAAAATATTAATGATTTAATAATATTAACATTACTACCATCTCCCCCTTTTACCAAATTAATTATTAATTCTTATTATTATTTATATAATTTATTCCCTATCCATTAACTATTAATTTTTATTACATCAATTATTACCATTTTTTACTAGCGAGATATCAACTATGGTGAGAGCTAAGGTTTTTTTCTATGGATTTTCAAATGTAGCCACCACCAATCATGAGTCTGTCACATGCAACGTAGGTCCATGTCAAGGGGGAGGTGGGAACTCTTATCATCACAATGACAAAAGGGTTTTAGTATTGAATTTTCCCACAGAGAAATGGTTGCTCTTTCATAGGTCCGCGTTAAAGTCTCAAGAAGGAAAACTCTGGTTCAACTCTGTGGGGGTATTTTTCAACAAAGATCAAAGTGAATGTAGATCCATGGATCACATATAAAAAAAGTATCTTATTCATAAGAAAAGTTTGTGGTGGTACAGTATTTCTGGGTTGCGTCCTGATTTATTTTTTCCCTCGGATTTGATGCGGATAGAGACAAGATTGTTCTTTGGCTAGCGGAGGGATAGATGGATGTGGAAAGAGCCAAGAAGGGTTATCGAATCATGGAGGGGAAGATGTTAGCGCTCAAGGATTCCTCGTTAGATTATGATTTGGAGGAGGGTTTCCAGACCTTTGCTCATGGGATACACTTCAGTCCTTTATTCCTAGATCTGGCCAAAAGAGTGGCAGAGATTGAAAAACTACAAATATCCCTAAAAAATTGAACGGGAAGACCTTCATATTCTCGATTTGGGGCTCATATATAGAGTAAAATATGAAGCAAATAATTCATTAAAACTTGGGTATACCTGCAATTTTTCAATGCTTTTTATATGAGGGGAAATCACTACAAGACTACTTACATCTAAACGATATTGAATTGCAAGGAATTCCACCATAATTTTATATATGAGGCTATGAGGTGGAGCTTCAGGCTTAAAAAAACCTAATGGGTCTCTCTTTAAAGGATGTAGTGAAGGGGAAGGTTTCCATTCTAGCTAATCAAATCCAAAATATGCCAAGACCCTACATTGTCGAACAAAAAAAATAAGCACTAGCCATGGAAGTTAAACTCCCAGAGGTAAAATCACTTTTTCTAATCTTCAATCCAAGGTGTTAATATGAAGGTTTAATGGATTTTGGCCTAGATTTGAATATTTATACTAGTGGGTGTTTTCTTCTTAGACACCCAACTATGAAATTTACTTATGTTCCAAAGGTTTCTTCATAGTTCAATTTGATACAAAAATATTTGGAGAATGTTCTAAATGATGGGCCATGTTTTTGGTGCAGATTTGAGCTCTTCATTACCCCATGGTTCCCATATTTTGATGCCACAATAATGGTGGTCACAACAGTACCAATTTCGGTGATATTACCAAATCTCCCTCTTCCTTTCTGGCACCATTAGGTCCTAAAGGATATTGTAAATACTTTGGGAAAATTAAAAATATGGAATTTTATAGAATTTGTGTAGAGATAGACCTTAGTAAAGGTCTACTTGGTGGAATCCAACTGAAACATGAAAAATTGCAGTGGACCCAGGTTTTAGATTATGAAAACATGAATTTTAGATGTTGAACTTGTTTTCAAATAAGACACTTACAAAACACATTCCCATAGGAAAAAAGGATCCCAGAAAAGAAAAAGATTCAAACCCATAAGCCAAAGGGATGTCAAGTATTCGACCCTCACCTCTCTTAAGAAGAAGAAGAAGAACATACCATAGAGAATAATCCAAATATGGATGCACAAAAATAACATGGTAACTAGAAAATGGATATTTTGGTTCAACGAGGAACCACGACCCATATACAGAAGGGTACTAAATTATTCAAATATCAAAGCATCAAAGCAACATTAAGAGGAAACACTCAACAAAAAGGGCACAAAGGGTATAAAGAGAAACCATGTATATGAGAGTTTGGAATCAGATAAAGAAGTACCTTTGCAAGAAGCTGGAAATGAATTGGAAATGGTAATAGTTGATCCTAACCATGGGGTATGGAAAAAGGTTTAGAAAAAGAAAGGAAAAATGGGGAAGATAAGTGCTTTTTATCACACTTAACGCTGACAAAATTTATGCAATTTTTTACAATTTTATTATTACTGCTCATCAGTTGAAAGGATGACATGACCAAATTCCCAACAACATCTACAAAATGTAATTTTGTTCCTTGTTTAAGGTTGAATAAAATTATGGTTTTTTATTCAAAAAAAAGAAAAAAATAAAAGCATTTTTAACTCCCTTATTCCTCTATCTATTAGAATTGTTTTTTCCACCTTTTCCCTCTTTCTTCGATTAACATTCACTTTTAACTGATATTAGAAATTAACCATTAATTTTTATATTCTATTTAATTAATAAAAATTCATGTTGGTCCCTTAAGTTTTAGGGATCCCCCCTCCATTTAATCTCTTGGCTTGATCATATTTTCATCATTCATTTGACTTGAAGATGAACCACACCTGTTGGTTTGAAATGTTAGTACAAGACTACCAATGTGATGGATATGGAAGAAGAATATTAACACCATTCAAATCACATAAGTCTCAATTGTAAAATTTAGAAGAGATTGGAGATAGGATTAATGCCATGTGAATTAGGTGGGTATGAGTCATGGATATAATTGATGGCATGTAAATTAGGTGGATACAAGTGATTCACAAATTTCATGCTCAAATATGATCTTTTTTCCAACCCATAATGTTTTTTTTTTTTTTTGAGTTTTTGGCTCAAGTTGCATGGTCAATTATGAGCTTTTTCAAACTCATTACCAAATTTCTTCTCAGTTATGAGTTCTTATAAATTATGAAATAATTACTATTTCATAATTATCAAATTGTAAAAAAATAATTACTTGTGAAATAATTATGAGAAATTACTCAATTATGTAATTTTTCCTTATAACATATATTAGCTTCCTTGTAAGTCTTATGGTCACAAATACGATTATAACAGATGCAACTTATATATGAATTCAAAACATAAACTGATGACTAAAATACATTACAATACAATGAACCTTGGAAGTGGCATAAGGAAAGATTCAAGAACTAAGGAACTTCTTAGGGCCTACAAAACATCCAAGTACTCAATGATATAGATTATCCCCAAGGTATGCATTATACATGGCCACAAGGGAATACATTGTGGATCCATGACATCAACAAAGAGATTGTAGCCACGAGTAGATACAATGTGGATATATGCCATAATATACATTAGTAAGACATAAGACATAAAGAAGAGTACCCCTAAGTGGCATGTAATGCACATGAGATAGTGAAATACTCGATCTCCACTTGGGAAGGAATGCACATATGAGTGGGATGTCCCAATCCTAAGGTCTTTGTCCCAATGCCAATGGTACAAATATAAGTCATGTGAATAGATGATTTGATGTCAAGCATGATAAAAACCACATAATTATCGATTATTGAGATATAGCCTTAACAAATTCAAGTGGAGCCACCAATGATGAAGATGAAACCAAAGGCATCTAGCACAATCCATTGAGTGTGAATAGGTAAGTTGGTTTTGAACACTCGTATATTTTACCAATTTGGGATCAATGAAGAAAACCCATTGTCAATCACAAGGAAAACTACTACTAAATACTACAAACTCTAAGGTATTGTTGGTTTCTAGATCCCACTTTTGTTGGAAATACTGAGAAGGGGGTGAATCAGTATTTCTTTTCAATTGTTAATTTTACCAGTTAGATCACCTATATTTAGAAAAAAAAATGAACAATAAGAATAAATGCTTTTATTAATTTCTTCTTTACAATAAATCAAGTACAATATATGTAGGGCTCCAACCCTAGATGAAGACACAAATCTTCAATCTCCTAGGCACCAACCTATATTTTCCAAGCACCTACTTGGACTTCCAAGGCTCCAACCTTGTCAATTCTGAGGCACCAACCTCGAGGGCTCCAACCCTATATCTGGTACAAGCTCCAAGATGGTCTCTTGAGGACTCTTATCCTTTAGGGCTCCAACCCTAGCTTCCAAGGCACCAACCTTGTCACTATGAGGCTCCAACCTCCTACTTCAATTCATCAAGATATATTTGTTTATAATTCATGGCTCCCAATGTCTTCTTCAACGAGCCCTGAAAATATTGAGCTTACTCTTCACTGTAGTCTACACATAACGTCATCAATGACAACCTTTTCTTCTTAGAAGGTGTCACCACTGCTCTTCATCGTACCCAAAAAAAGATTTCCAAAAGTCACCTCATGATTGATTTAACGTATCAATAATGTCTCCAAGATTAGCTAAGGCTTCTCAACAAGATGTCTTCAATTGGCTGCACTAAGCCTTAAGGTCTACACGTCTTCACAAGATTCTATCATGCATGGGGTCTTCTCAATAATGCCTCTAGGAATATCTTCATCAAGATTCAAAAATGCATGAGGGTTTATTCCAAGAGTATCTTCAATTATCAATGACAACTTTCAAAGAAGATGTCTTCAATAGTATTAATGTTTTTCACAAGTGGGATTCTTCAAATTGTCTTCAACACAATGTTCCAAGATTGCCATGATGCTTCAATACTCCTGCTCCAAGGGTTCTTAAATGAGGCTGCTTAAAGATCTTCAATGAATGCTCTAAATATGCTCTAGCATCTGTTATCTTCAAGTTTCACAAATAATCAAAATACCTTTCAATGCTTCAAGGATGTTTGCTATACAGATTACTTCAAGGTCCACTTAGAACATATCACCAAGACTTTCATGTCTTCAGTTTTTTAATGTAATCTTCAGGTTAAATAGGCTTCATAAGATATGCAAAGTATTGTGCTTCCAAAATTCCAAAGAATGTGTTTCCAAGGTCATTGGTGACTGGTCCAAAAATAAAATTATCTTTGTGCAAGTTTTATCCCTTTATAAGTTTTGAAAGAATATGTTCTCCACAAATCAAGGTGTAGATGGTCTCCACAGGTAAGTATCCAAACAATCCAAAATATTGACTTTAATAAAAGGTCTAAGGTATTGAGGTATCATTGCAATCCTTAATGCAACCGAGCCACAGGTCTATTTGCTACAATCTGGTCACTTGACACCCTATCCGAGCCTCTAAAACTAGGCCCGTGTCTCCTTAAGACAGGTCTGAGTCTCCTATATTATAGTTTTGTCCCTTAGAAAGTGATATGAGCAATACTATGAGACTTCCCACAAGCTAACACTTCGTATTATTCAATATTCCCCTCAACTGAGCTCCTATAGGCTTGTTCTATTGCGGACTGTAAAGAAATGCCCAAAACAGTGATCTTAAAAGTCCTCCTCGGCCTTCTTTTTGAACTGTTCTTCTTGTGGTATATGTCTGCAATTTTTGACCGAAAATTGGTGATTGAAATGAGGATATGTAGTCTTATATTTATAGTGATTCATCTTTATGAAAAGACCCGTCTGTTGGGCTAGAGGGCCGACATGAAGGAACTGAGCATAGGTCGGCTAGGCCTTCAAAAATATTATTTTTAAACTTGAAAATTCATTTTCTCACAAAATACTGGGAGTTTCGAGGCGTGTAAGGGCTCATTGGAAAGAGGAAAAAATCCTCTTTAAGATGGTCTAGGTCCCATTGAGAAAGGTTGCATCTAAGGTGGTGAAAAACATTTTTCTTTGTTACTTCCCTTGAATTATTTAGTGCAAAAAATGATTAGGACAACAAGAGCTTCTTCATTGTCATATGTCACCAAGTGTTTTTTTGTTTTTTTTGTTTTTGTAAGTGAGGTCTCCACTTATTATGTCTTTAATCATCATATGTCATCAAGTGATCTCCAATTCCTTCATTTTCCATGTCATCAAGATAGTGTAGTGATATGTCATTAACCATATGCAACGTCAATAAGAAGGACTCCTTCGTCAAGAGTAAGGACATCAACATGATTTATAGGGCATATTCATCAAGAGAAAGGATACATGAGGTTATGGTGTCTTCATGGTTAGTTCGAGGACATCATTGTGATCAATAGTCATTTAGGACAAGACTTCTTCTTAGTGGCTTGACGTCATAATGGAATCACTATCAAACAAGAGGGACTTGTGATTATGAGTAAGGACAGCATCATAATATACACGAGGTTATGAAATCACAAGAATATTTTCCATCCCAATAATGCCATATTGATATCAATGACAACCTTGACTAACAAATTCTATATAATTAGTTGATGTCAATAGGAGGAGATACATTGACAGAGGGCCTTGGTGTATGCCCCATCAATTGATACAGAAAATAATGAGAAATGATGTTAATAGATGACGTCACCATGTACAATTAACACATGGATGTTTGAAAATAAAAGGTTAATAAGAATGTAGAGGCTTGACTAAAGCTTAGAATTCCCTTGAATATATTTGGAATGGTAAAATAATTACTTGGAAATATCAACTAATGAGCACCACATGATATCATGCAACAATACAGGAGGTATTGAAGCATGCTCTATAATGAATGGAAGAGTAACTATTTGGGGGAGTATATGAATCATAAGTATGGTATGGTTCGTAGGCAAGTTATAACCTTATTGTAAGACAATGACACAAACAAATGCCATATTCAAGGGTAATGCAACTAAAAATTCCACTTCTTCATAAAAAATCCAATAGATTCCCCCCTTCACCGCCCTTTTTTATAAAAAAATATTTCCTTCATATATTAACAAGTATGAAAGAGAATGGAAGTATGTTTGACAGTTTCTTTTTTGTTCAACTTTAAAATTTTGAAAAAGATTTAAAAGTATGCTCAATGTCCCTATCATTGTTTTAATGAGAGAGGGAAATGAAGAAGAGTAAGCTCATCGTATTTAAATTTTCAACGAGCATGAAAAGGTAGTAAAGGAATCTCATCCCTTAGAAATGATTGGTATAAGAGAGAAGTATATAGTTCCAATCTAGTGAAACCACCTTAACTAGGATGGAGTAGAGAGTATTGTAAGGTAAATTCACTCATCACAATGGTATATCAAGGAAACATAAGGTCAACAAATGGAAGAAAAATATGATGCAAATGGTAAGAGAAAAAATGTGACTATAGTGGTAGTAAGCGAAGCAAGGGTAAACATTAACATAGAAGTAAGCACTGAGACATTAGAAACAATAGGAATCAATAACTAAATAGTAACAAGAATAGTTTTAGGATCCTCCTCAGGAAATGGAAAGAAGATAAAATAAGAAAGAATAATGAGGCTAAATTTCATGTCATGGTAGGTTTATAAGAGGATTCCTAGGCCTGTGAAATGTCATAGTATGGACACCAAAATTTAAATTGGGTTCTATTCTAGGGTATCCATGGAGGGTAGTATCTATCTCTCATGTTAAAATGTGCAAATAAAGAGAGGCTAGTGTCACAACATAGAAATATCATACCGAAGGCACAATGAAAATGGAAGATGTGGTCGATATTGAAAAGGAGATTGTGGGGAAGGGCCTATCCCAATATTCCAATATAAACAAATACACACCTACAATTTAGTGGATTTTGCAATAAAAATTCCACCCTACTCTATAAAATTCGTCCAAAAAGACTAGACCCATGATTAAATCACATAGTGAAAGAAATAAAACATGAATCAGATAAGAAAATACCACAAATTTTTTATTTTTCTTATTTTATATTTTTTTGGATTTTTGAATATGATGTGCTATCAATGTTTGGTTCTGAACTTAATTATGACTTCCATGGATGTGAGTGGAGATACTTGTTTTTATGTACATGAATTTTTAAACAAACGCTCAATTATTATGATAAATTCCAACGTAGTTAGAGCACTAACATCTATAACCTCCTGATCTCACCATGAGTGGGCATATGACAAGCTAAGGGGATATTGCTAACATATTCCAATAAATCATCAAACATGATAAGCATTGAAGTAAAACAAAACACACAAAAAAGAAAAAATGTTCACATCACACACCAAATAAAAATTAAAGTACATAATATACAAGGAACGACACAATCTGATAAGTTATGCTACATAGTTCCCACTATTAGGCATATACTAAGTGTTCTTATTAGCGTGTTTGAACTCATGGGTCACTGTTGGAAACATATGACACATCATGCTAGGGCCACACCACATAGAGTAAAATTTATATGTTCCTAAAGGTCAATGATTCTAATGATGCCTTATGCCTTAAAGGGTGGGTTGTATTATGGGCTAATACAACTCCTTGATGGTGGCCATCATGACATGGGTATTATGAATCCAAGAATTTTCTTGGTCTAAGGGTGTCACTTCACTAGATGAACTAGGAAATGTCCACTGGCCCAATGAAATATTTTGTTCGCAAAGGTCCACTATTTCCAAATATGGTAGAATAGAGGAATCATAAGGCATAGTCTCTCTTGGCTTATTAATTGAAGCCATGGTGTCCAAGATGGCCTCTTTAAGATTTTTATCAATATCGACGGAGTATGTGAAATAAGTGGCATGTTGGCATCTGTGGGTATGGTATCCTAATCATATTCCATATTGGGATGGAGTTTTTGATCAATGTTAGTGGGTGCTGGAGGGACGAAAAAATATGCATTCCCTTCCTCTAAAAGTGCATTTTTTTCAGCACAATGTTTTAATTTTGAAGGAGTTCACACCACGCGAGGGTCGATGGAATGATGGGGTTCACTATTTAAGGAATAAATCATATGTATGGTGTTAAAATTAACCGGAGAAAAAACATATTAGAAATAGAGAAGCATACTACACACAAAGTTTTATCATGTAAAAAACAAATCTGAGGAAAAATCAACTAACAAAATTCCATTAGTCCCTTGGCCAAAAACCAACCAAGCTAGCCAAGTGATCAGGACTTCATCGCTCAACTCCCTGGCCTATTACAATGAAGTTTTCCCAAGCCTTTTAAATGCTTCATTACACGCAATCCATGAGAAAAAACCATGGGAAACCAAAACCATGTGCCCAAAACCATCATTGTAGACAAAGTAACCTTAAATATTTCACTAAGTAAGTTTTATCTAACAATCCTCCCTTAAAAATTTCCTTGGGATTTCCCAAGGAAATTTCCCTCAACCAAATCTACGATCAAATTTTCTAGGCCTTACCACCCTCAAAGAGTTTATTTAGGGTATAATTCATTAATTTGACATGCCCCTTATCAACTAGGTCTAACTTTAGACTTTATTGGTAATTTCCTAGGGGTATGCACACCTTACTAGGTCTTACAACAATATGCCCATTTACTAGGTCTTACTAGGTCTAGTGCTTAAGCTACCATCCTCATGATTTAACACACCTTCTCATACTAGGTATTCTCTGCATATTGCTACATAATAACCAATTTTCTATCCATTTTTGCATGCTTATGTTTTAGGTAATCCCATTCCCAACAAATCACATGCCAAGGCATCCACCTCATTTAAGGATTTTGTCAAACAACTTTCCAGCATTCTCCAGTGGCCCATGTTTTATGAACACTACTTCTATCAAACAATTGGAATGCGTACTCCATGCTTTTCCAAACACCAATCACTTCCCACAAAGTTGGCATACTGAAAAAACGTAAAATTCTCCTTTATAAGTTTGCGTAGACTAGAAATTATCTCACCTTGATCAATGTTATTTTACAATTGAATCTGCACATCGTGCTCATTACTTGGACCTCCTCCTCTATCAATGATTTCCTCTCCAATCTAGAAGGCATGCACTAAATTTTTTTTTTCTATATTTATTATCCCAAATATAACCATATCCATAAAAAATCTTCCTTTCCACACCAACCAATGTCGAATTATATAAACTCTCAATACTCACACAATTCAAAATATTAAAACCATTAATAGAAGACCATGTGGCAACAAGTTCTCTAAGCCTTGGAATCAAATCTTGTAGAGATAATTCCACAGGAAGAATTTTTTCTCTCCTAAGCTGAACGATGGTTGCATCTGACTTAGTATAGTCCATGTTGGTAATATCACACTTTATTAGAAATAATATCCTCCTCATGCTTCCCACTTCCACTAATCCTATTCCTTTGCCATTGTTGCCACTATTTCTATTAGGATACTAGTCTACAAGGCTATTGGTGCCATTGCCATTACTTCCATTTCAGAATTTGGGTCCACTGAGCCTATATTCAATGCTAGAGTGCCCCTGTCACGAGCCATTCTATCTCTCAAATGCCACGCAGACAACACATTGCGCACATCCAACCTATGCAATCCTACGATCATACTAGTTATTGAAACCACATTTTTGTGTGGGAATATTGATAAAAAATAAACTTTGTGCATGATCACTAAAAAATTGAACTTAATACAAACTTGTGCATCCTCCAATGCTCTTTCAATGATCTAGGATCATAAATGTGAACTCAAACTTGGCAGAGTTCAATTTCTCACTGGCATATCTCATTCAACACTTAGGTCAAATGATCTTAATACAATAAGATATTTTCAAATCTCCAACGTGTTCTTTCCATTCTTGGTTCCATATATGCATTGATGCAATATATCCTCCGTCATGTTATGAGCTCCATCAGATTTGAGTTAAATCCTAGATCCAAAAATCCAAACTCCATTTTTTCACACTTGAGTGCCTCTCTCGTTGTTAGGTCCCTATAATACTAGTGTAGCCCTCATATTTTTATTTTTGTGCCCCATAGAAGCCCCCTATTTTTATTGGTGTTCCCTTACATTATTATTGTTATGTAAGCTATAATTATATTTTGACCCTTTATGCTCCTATTTATACCAAGGAGGTCTTGTCATTTGAATAGTTCGAGAATTTTTCATTTCTGTGATGTAAAGGGAGGTTTCCCCCTCGAAGTGGCTTATTATCTAGTCATTGATTTATATTTTCTTGTGTTTTTGTGCCATTTTTTATCTAGATACATAACATTTGGTATCAGAGCTCTTGATCCCAAGGTTTTGTTGCTTCAAAAGGTCATCATGGAAGTTTCACTCTAATTTTTTTTTCTATGAAGCTTCAGACTTTGAAATTGATACCATGTGAAGGAGAAATCATGATGAACATATGGTTGAAATTTCATACCTTGGTTCACTACATTTTCAGATATATGGTTTATGGAAGTTAGGATTTCTGCATGCTCGAGAATTCAATCTCAAACATGTGTTCTAGGGAAAATCATAATAACTTTCTCTTCAAGCATCATATCTGAATTTCATAAAAATTGACTGAAAGTGAATGGATTTTAATTTATTGGGTATGAGTTTCAGGGTCGTATGTTAAAAAAATGACACATGGAATCCTATACAAATTTGATCTACTGAACTAGTCCATAATTAGGTCATCATGGGAGAATTGGCATAACTTTAACTTGAATAATATAATCTCGGTCTAACTGTTGGGGTTGGAAATAATACACAGAGGGATAATAAAAGACACCGTTTTAGACCTTTCGAGACTAAAATCACATAACAGAAGCATTCATGGAGAAAATCCAAAAGCTACATGGAATACAAAATATTATTATAAGTGACAGAGATTCAATTTTCACTGCAATTTTTTGGACTGAATTATTTTCTTGTTTGGGTACTCAATTGGCTCACAACTCATCTTACCATCCTCAATCTAATCAGAAAAATAAGATTGTGAATAAATTTTTAGAAGGATATCTATGTTTCTTTTCATTTGATGAAAATACACAATGGGTCAAATGGTTTCCCTTGGTAGAATGGTTGTACAAAATATCCTTCCATACTTCACCAAAAATGTCACCATTTATGGCACTTCATGGAAATCATCCCTCATCCATCACATCACCCTTTAAAGGGACTATAACGGTTCAAGTAGTAGAGGAAACAATAAGAAGATCAACATCATAGTGAAAGGGAAATTGAAGTGGGGATTGGGTATTTGTGAGACTACAACCATACAAACAAATGTTCCTAAAGCAAAAAAAATAAGGAAAATGAATTAGCTTCAAGGAATTATGGCCCCTATAAGGTGTTGCAGAGGATTAGAAGTATGGCTTACAAATTGGAGTTGCCTCCATCTTCACATGTACATAAAATATTCCATGTTTCTTGCTTAAAGAAAATATTCAATCATAAGATCCCAATCCAAACTATTCTACCAGAGATTAATAAAGAAGGCAAAATAATATTAGAACTAGAAATAATTTTGGAAACAAGGACTAAGAAACTGAGAAATTGAGCAATTACTGAGTACTTCATCAAATGGAACAACCTACTAGTGGAAGAAGCGACATGGGAAGATGATTTGTTTATGTAGAAACACCCATAGATAGTCAAGTGTTGAGGAAAACAATTAGTTGAAGGGGAGGATAATTTTGAGCCCTATATAAGCCCTATATTAACCTAAAGGCCCTTTATTAATTCCTACATATTAAGATATTAGATTTCTATTTTTATATTTTTATGTAGGATAAAATGTCTCATGGTCCCATTTTAATATAATTGTACCCTTTGTATCACACACACACACACACACACACACACACACACATATAGATAGATAGATAGATAGATATTACGCACCAACTATCTTACAATTGGATGATAGATCTACTATTAAACTAGAAGGGGCGTTAGAATATATTCATGTCACGTTAGATTTTTTATGATCCTTGCGCCTTAAAATGACAAGAAACCAATAGTTACAATCAAATTCAAGGGATAAACCTATGTTTACAATAAATACAATTAACTTAGCAATATCTGATGCTCCTAATACTAAGACTCCTTAATATATATATATATATATATATATATATATACACACACACTAAGGAGACCTAGTCTTAGCAGCATCAGATATTGTCAAGTTAATTGTATTTATTGTAAAGAGAGGTTTCTCCCTTGAATTTTACTATAACTATTGGTTTCTTTTCTAAGGTGACATGAATATATTCTAATACCCCTTCTGGTTTAATAGTAGATCTATCAGCTAATTATAAGATAGTCGGTGTGTAAAAATATTATTCAATTGAAAATGATCCATTATACTTTTTGTCATTAAATTTATTGTTGCACCTAAATATATTAATGTATTTGGAATTGCAACATTATCAATGTGAATTTTGACGAATTTTGACTATGGGAATTCTTGGATTAAAGTATTATTCAATATATGTTTTTACCATCATGATATATGCTAATTGACCAATAAGATGTACCATTTATGGATCTTTTTGTTTTATTCCTAGTTTCTTTAACCATAATTCCTTTATTTTTTTCGCAAAAATTGGAATATATTTTATTTCTTGCAATAAAGGAATGTGAAAACAAACATTCCTTAATTTATCCAACATATCATAATGAGAGGGTATTAATTGCTTCTCTACATTCAATTGGTTATCTATATGTAATCTTTATGGAAAAGGAGGATCTTTATATGTAGAGGATTGATTTATTGGAGGAGTAGAGGAAGCTTGTTTTATTGTTGTATCATCTACTATTGGATTATAAATTTCTTCCTCATTTTTCTATTTAATGATAACATGTGATTCCCTATCAAGTACTCTTCCTAATATAAGGGGAATGTCATTTATATTAATAGGGGTATTCATATAGGCTAGAAAATTTTGTAACTACGTGTTTTAGGTGGGTTGGGCTACTTTATTATTTTGATTTGAAATGGGTTGTGCAAGTAGTTGTGTAGGCCTCTCAGGAGGTTGGGCACAAGGAAATTGTAAAGGTTTGATAGAAGATAATTGTAATAGTTGTGGTTGTGGTTGTGTATTTTTTTTTATTGTAGAAGAGGTTGATTTGGATAAGATTTTTTAGGTTGAGAAGAATATTGAGGATAATATGGTGTGTATTTTGGGATTTGTGGATATTGGGGATTTTCTTTTGGATATTGTAGAAAATTTGGCATACTTCCATAAAGGGGCCCTCACCATCCTTGTTTCCAAGGTTTTTTTTTGGTTTGTGGTGGCCATGTTTTCCAAAGTAAAGGTGTATTCCAACTATGTTGTGGATATTATTGATAAGGATTGAATTTTTGTGCGGGATCTTAAGTAATGGCTGGTTGTCGAGGTTGCCAAGGTCTCCTTGGTGCAACATAGCAAATTTGCTCTGAAGCTTCATTTGATTCATTGTCTCCTTGGCAAACTACCTTCAGTATTAAAAAATATCAACAATCCTTTATTGCATCTTTTTCTGCACATATAACACATATTTCAATGTTATCTAAAGGGAATTCATGCAAATGATGCTTCTTTCTACACTTTGGAAAAAAAATTGATAATGATGCATTTTGTTTATTTTGTATTTTCAATGTATTTAATTTCTACCAGAGATTTATAAGAATATATATTTTAAGTAAATTACCTAGCTTAGCTCCACTTACCCCACCATATGTTGATTTACTTATCCTAGAGATGCTAGGATTTCTAGGTACCTTACCACATTTTGATCTTTCTCTTGAAATGTGTTTACACAATTCACAAATTTATGCAAAACTTTGTTGAGATACATCTCCTTTTCCCATTAGATAAATGATTTATCTATTCATCTCTAATGCCTCTAAGAAAAATATTTTTAAGAGTATCAATACTTATATGATGTTGTTTAACTCTTTTAACATTATAGGAAAATATTTCCACATAATCTTCAAGAGTTTCATTTTCCTTTTGACTCATTTTAAAACTTGTTCTTTAAGATCATGATCTATGCAATAGTATTTGCATTTTTCAAGAAAAAAGTTGACGCATTTCATCCTAATTTCTAACAGAATTTGTACCCAACCCCATAAACCATATTAAAGCACAATCCTTAAGAGTGGCTATAAATAAATTTAATTTTTTAGTGTTAAGTGAATAATCATAACTTTGACATAATACTTCAAACTCAAAAAGAAAATTTTTAGGATCTTACGTTCTCAAACCATGAAAATTTCGTAGTATCAATGGTGAGATCTTTTTCATATTGACATTGGTTGTTGGAGCTTAAATAGGAAAGTCAAATTCTTCTTCCTCCTCCTCCTCATATTCATGATTTACTAGTCTTATTTTTCCATTTCCTCTTCCTATTGTTCGAATTCCAACTCATGTTTCTCCTATGCCTTCTCGCTTATTATCAACCACCAATTCTTCAGATGAATGAGAGTATGTTGGTTCCTCAACTAGATTTTTCTCAACTAGTTATTCTTGGATTGGTTTTTCTTCAAGCTAAATTTCTTGTGTTATAGTTTCTTCAATTGGTATTTCCAATTGGTGTCCATTTAATGTCTCTCCTATTGGATGTGAATAAAATAAAACTACTTGTGCTGAATACCCTTCTTTCTCTCTAACGTTTCCTCTAGATCATGAAGTTTCCTATGGATACCTTCTACCTACAAATGTGGGGATGCATGATGTTGATTTTGATGTGGCTCTTACAAGACCACATGTTGAACTAGTTGATGTGATTTTTGGATGAATTGTTGGGGTGATTCTACCACTAACAAATCTACCTCTAGAATCTATTTCCTTATTCATGCATCCTATTTATCATGCTTTTCCTATGAATTTTTTTATTGCTAATGAATGCGTAGGTTAGAAACTAACTCCTTTTGAAACTTCCCCAAAAATGGCATAACAAATGTCGGTAATTCTTTTGATTCTAGAATTATATTATATTTAATCGTTAATTCGATTTTGTAAACTTATGAATTTCTATCAAAATAAATGTAGGATTTACTTTCTAAACTACTTATAAATAATTACTTTAAAATATATCTATCATCTAGCTACAAAAACAAAGTTTACCTATGGAAACAGAGTAAATGTGAATTCAAAGAAATGAGAAAAATGAAAATTATAAATAGTTCGAAATCATCAACTTCTAAATATTTATCGCTGCAAGATGATTATAGAATTCACCATTCAATTCTATAATTAATTTAGGTAATCATTCCTATGAATAGTCTCACTATGCATACAAGTTGTAAGTAATAATAAATACAGAGATACATTTAAATAAACTCACATAAATAAAATGAAAAAATAAATACATAATAGGAAAGAACAAGAAGAAAAAAAATCCTCACTTAGGGCGCCCTCATAGCTCGGTGAACGCTGCTGAGAAACTCTTATGAGACTAAGCTTATAAAACTAAAATAGGAAATGCATAGAACATGAATGCACTACAAATTTAATTCACTAATAGAAAAGTTTTATATTACTTATAATATTTAAATACAAAGTTCTTTTCCAATCAAAGGATTGTCTTTTCAATTCAAAGCATAAGAATTTATGCATTCACACAAATATTTTCAAAGAACTATATGAAGATTCTTAGAACAACCAATATTGGTTCTCATATTTTTATGGATGCACAAAAGAGAGTCTTAATTCGTGTAGGAGAAATTCATGATATTGGTGCATTAATTTCCCATATGAAATATCGTTATTTGAACATGGTTTATCAATTGGACTTTTCCATTGCATATTCTGCCACCAATCAAATGCTCTACCATTGATTTGGTTACTCTGCCACTGCATGATTTCCATTGGCTGTAGATTTGAATTGGTTCTTATGTTGACCTAGAGTGTGCTAGAATGAAGTCGATATGTGGATAAGCTTTAGGTCTACATTTATGGTTGCCTCTAACTTTGGTATTGTTTAGGTATGATTGTACCCATCTAGAACTATACTTATACTACACAACCATTAATGGTTTCATAATTGCATGTATCTATATAATTGATGCTTATATAGCTATATCACCAAAAACAACTTTTAAACTATTTTTATAAAGAGAATAAATGAAGAATATATGAAGAATGGACATTTTACCTCATATATTTATTATTATATGATCGTGTAACTAGGAGAACGAGTTTATAACAAAAGGGACAAAATAGAGTGTAAGGTCACTGGTATTATAAGGTTTGGTGAACAAAATGGAGGCACAGTGATGCCAAAATGAGTTTATTTCAAGAGTCCAACAATGGTTAAATTCATGTTTAATCAACTCTTTGTTAGTCACATGTTTTTCCACTATTTTGTTAAAATACATATTTTCTCTTTATTCCTTCATTTATGGGGCCTTGACAAATTCCTTAGTAGTCCTATCCCCCATCTTTAGCTACTGTAGGTAGGCATAAGTTGGGGATCTCTAGATTGACATATTTCATCTTGTAATATTCCCAAATGGGGAAGCAACAATACATGAACACAATAATGGAAGAACAGTGAATAAATCAACACACTATGATATGAGAAAAATTTATAGCCATCTTATTAAACATATCAGCAAATAATAGGCACAATATCTTGAGGATCAAGTCACTCAAGCAATACAAAACAAGCCTCCACAAGCAAAATATGTCAATACATGAGAAATATCCGCCATACAAATTCCCTTAGCTAAGAAAATGTAGTTTGAGGGCATAAAATGCTGCATAAATATGGATCAATGTAGATCTATTGTTATATAGCTCAAATAATGCTAGGAGTGAATATCTGGCATCCTAGACACCTTTCCAAGGGAACCCGGGAAAGGTTTCCTGAAATACACCCAAATACAAATGGTGATCTACAGCCCTAGAGCTGAAGAATCATTGCAACAGAAGCCCCTAAAATAGAAGGCTGAAATAACATGGATATGATATATATATCCTCCAATGAAAGGTTGAACCGCTCACCTCCAAGAAAACACTCTAAAAGAGCCAATAAATCCTCCTGTGAATCTACCCTCCAAAATAATGCAATTCCAGACTTAAACTACACTGTGACTGATGGGAATAGGTTGGCCTGGTGCCAAAGATCTGAAATTTTCTCAAGAACCCTCCTTACTGATCTCCCAAGAGAAGGAAGCTTCCTCCTTTGAAAAACTAACTCAGAAAGTGGGTTTCTCAACCCTCCACTGTAACACCCTACAACACAACACAAATCTGAACAAAAACTGTCTTGTAGCTGAATACTGAAGCTTGGAAAGAATGATGGATTTGTGGAAATGATAGAAAAAACTCTCCCAAGGGGCCTCTCAAGGAAAGAGATGGGATTCCCGCTCGAGAACACCTGGTGCTAAACAACACAACAATCTCAACTAAACAGCCGAAGAATGAAAAATAGTCATGCAGACCATAAAATCAATAATCAATAACATAACCTCATATGGTTTCCATCCTCTTCCTTATAAACAACGTGAGCCTTCTCACCTTGGGTCCCACTCATTAGGGTTTCCACCATCATGCAATCAATCTCCTTCCAAAATTGCGATGTCCCACCATTAATGCCACTCCTCCATAACAACGATGTTTGATTTGGGCAAATTTGACCTATTCAACATGCTGCAACCCTTTTCCATACTTAAGGGTCTTCAATCTAGCTTTTAGATGACCTCCCTTCACACTAGGAGTGTCTTTTATTCCTACTAAGGAGATTTATGGGTCACCATACCCTCTTATTCCTCTAGCTAAGAGCAAAAAATCAAAATTTAATATTCCCATTAGCTGTATGCTAATTTAGGAATATTACACATCTACTCTAATAAAGTGATGGATTTTTTTTTTGCAAACTTACATCTTTTCATCAAAAGGACTGAGTTAGAAAGCATGAAAATCGTCTCAAATTCTTTTCAAATAACCTTTTTTGGTCGCGTTAGATACATATATTTATTGACCATAGCCTCTGTGGAATGATAACTTCTTAAAGATATCATTTTCCCAACATATAATTCACGTGTATTCTCCTTAAGGCTTGGGAAATAATTTCTAAATGGTTTGATGCAATCCGTACAACTCTAGTTATATAGGTATAAAACATTCAAGATGAATCACTTTATGTCCTTGCAAATTTTTTTATCACCCCATGATATTTGAATAAAATAGGTTAATTACATGATAGAGTATTTTTCCATATACATGGAAAAACATCCCACTCAAATAGTCAAATTTGAAAGTACTTTATTTAAAAAGCATAGATCTATTTGGTCTTTAAAGAATATTTCCTTAGCATTTTTGGAAATTGTTCCAAGTAAACCACAACTATGCATATCCATGAAGCCAACACCTATTGGATCATAAATTACCTATTAAACCTTTAGTGCCACATAGGCTTATTTCTCTCCTTGTATATTTTTCATATATAGGGCACCTTCCTTGTCCTCTTAGTTTTATACCATGTTAAAATATCCATGCTTTTTCCCAAAAACATTTCCAATTTTCATTTTTTCTAAAACTTATTCACCCAAATTATATAGGATAAAATTATTTAACATTAAATCACCAACATTGTATATAAATTATATAAAATACTTAGAAATTAGGGTATTCTTATAACAATATCATTGAACATATTACAATTTGTTGAGCAAGTTGACAATTGTTGTCTTTGATGTCAATTCTAGTCATTGATGTCAAGGGATGACAAGTTCAGGGGGGTATTTTTGATATTATTATTTATGTGTGTTGTATTTTTTTATTACTTGATGTCTAGCCTAGTGGCCTATATTTTAAGGAAATTTGTCTATAGGTAACAACTTCAAAATCACAAAAAACATTCTTAGTTATATAGCCCTCTCAGATTTATTTCCAGTGGTATATGGCACTTGGTCAAAATCCTAAGGAATGAGGAGAGAAATATTTTTAAAGTAAAGGAAGTGTTAACAAGCATAAATGGTTTCAAGAAATATAGGTGTTTGGGTCATTCAGGGTCCAACCAGTTGGAATTTGGCAGAAATAAGAAAATTTTAGAATAATTTAGAAATCTAGGGCATCCAGACTCATTTGGGTATCTGGAACATCTAAGGTGAAGATAATTTATGTGTGGCAGAAATAGTCAGATACCAGGTCATCCAAACTTATCTAGGCATCCCGAATGAGTTATCTGGGCATACAAACTCATTCAGGATGCACTAAGGCATCTGAACATTTGATCCTTTAATAGTACATTCACCATTCACACAGTTATAATAGACAGATACTGGATCAATAATATTTATTTGAGATTCAATTCCATCCAAGCATCTGTATCTCCTAAAGGTGTAACAAGTAATACACAAAGAAAAATGCCAAATGACATATTTTCCAGCACCAAACCAAAGTGGACCATAGTACACGTGGCAGTGACAAAAATATGATGTGGTTCCAGGTGATGACGTGGCACACTAATGCAGTGACATGTGGCAGATGGATTGGTATTTTTGGGTGGACAAGTGGTATGTTTTTTAGTGACATGTGGTAGTGATGAGGTACAATAGGTGAGCAGTCTTGAGATTTGTTTTAGGGAGCATTTTTGTAAGGCTTCACAATAGTAGATTATGTGGCTGAAAGTTGGAGCTTGGGTTCTAGGAAAGTGGGCCCATTTATTCTTCATGGTGCCATGTTGCACAGGTGAATATGACAAATATCATAGACCCCATGATAAATATTATAAAGGAAGGGGGTCCCCAAAGTGAATTCTATGTCATTAGATCAGATTAACTTACAGGAGAGTCTTGGCGCAATTGGAGAAGGTGTTGGGTGCAGGAATCACAGTGAAGCAAACTCCTTTAAACACTTAATTGTCAACCCGGGGGTTTCGTAAAATTAGAGATGAAGCAAAGGAAATGCCAGAAATGGTATGAACTTTTCCTATCTCTATTCCTACTTCTTTAATCAAGATCTTGCGGAATTGAAAAGAAAGATCACACAACAATTTACACCAAAGAAATTATAGTGCTAGAATGCGAAAGAGAGTACTTTGCGAAGAAACCAAATAAAGGAACTTCCACAATTTGTATACAATATAGATTGTTGAGATAAAATTCTATGTTTATCTCTAGTATGGGTGTTTGCAGGTTCACAAGCAGGCCCTTGGAAATATTTGCCTTCTTAAGGATTTTCCTTACTGCACGAAGTTGTTATTCCTGTACTCCTGCAATATGCTTGCACTAGTACAGGTACAAGGCTTATATGTGGGAGGTATCTTTTAAACTTAAACTAGAGATTCATATCTTTGTGCAGGGCATATAAGCTTCAGGCTTCGAGCACTCTATTCCTATAACAATATATTGGTTCCTATACTGGAACAAAGATTTCTACACCAAGTTTTCCAATTACTTCTGGGAAAAAGGAAAGGGCGTGGTAATCCATGAAAAGAATTTGCAAAGGTGAATCAGAATTATGAAATAACTTGCGCGCGCAAAATAATGCTTCAACCAAACTGAATCTCACAATGAAAATAAGCTTTAAAATAAAACAAACTTCAAAATTCAAAGCACATTTTCTTCAATGCAGTGAAAGAAATTACTTAAATATGACAGTAGGCCTTATCCCTGTAATGGTTACTCACATAAACCAGATTTTCCTTTAACCTTTGTTAACTTGGAAAGGTTCACTTTAACTATTCAGATCTAAGTTTTAATTCTTTCCTTTAAAAAAAATAAAGTGCAGGCACAAATTGATGTTGTGTAACAACGTTCATTCATCGGTTAATAAAGCATCTTTAATTCCTAGGATTTTAACTCATGGTATTAAAAATAATTTTATTTGCTAACGAACATTCATTTGCAGAAATACATCGAATTCTTATGAAAGGAAGGAATGAAACAATATTTACTGTAATGAACCAACAAAACCAAGTTGCAAGAATTATAAATGCATTGGTGCAGGAATAACATGATTGCATGATCCCAAGCAAAAGTAGACTAGAATTCGTAAAAAAGAAATGACCGAAGGTAAATTAGAATTAATTAATGTTCACGCCACAGATCCGTCACACAATGACTTTCAATGAAATAAAACCAGAATTCTTATGAAGGAATAAATCATAAATTCAATCGACACTTTGCATTCAGATGAAATCAACACACACATTTAACTGAACGAAATTGAGAGGGAAAATGAGCTAGGTTGGCTAGGCCCTAGCCAACCAGCTTGTTTCTCGTTTTAGGAAACTTGAAGCTTCAGCACTCAATGATGCATCAGTAATATATTAAAATGCAGAATGTAAAAAACATGGCGTAGCTCCTTGTATTAATTCCAAATCAGCAAATATACATCATAAGTATGGATCCATCCGATAATGAGGGCGACAACACAAAATTACAATTTTTCCAGAGTTATAGTAGCACGACTATCACTCCTCAATTCCTATATGAAATATATATTTTATACAACCCTTTCGGCCTATGGCCAGAATGAAATTACATACAATCATTCTAATTCTAGGCTTTGGGCTGAAACAAAATAACAATTAGCATTACAAAATAAGCATGCGGCTATAAAAAATTAATAATCTAATCATTGGTCGGCGACCCAATATTCGATTATATCCCTGAATATCCTCTGCTCCAAATTCAACTCAATATGATCGCAAATAAACATGGCGAGTTGGAACGAGATGCTTGCGTTAGGTAACGAGCTGCCGTGAAAGTTTAGGAGCGGTCGGCTGCCAACAGTGTAGGAATCTTCCTGCACAAGACCATGCTGATACAATGATTAATACGCTTTCCTATCAAATACTTTAGGAAGGAAAATATTAGTTGCAAGAATATTAAAGGCACAAAATCTATTAAAATGATTAATTAAGTACTTAATAAACCTTAAATATGAAATATAAAACTAGTGTAGGGATAGCTAGGATTCTTGGAATAGTGCAGGAACAAGGAAGTTTATGAGGATAAAAGAGAGGTTTATGATCATGGTTTTAAAGTTGGAAGGGGTTTAAAAATGAATTATTGTGTCCTACCAACATCCTCCCATCCCTAAGATGTTGTGTGTCCTCACACAACCTTTACCTGCTGCAAAATTCCAAAAATAAGGAGTCTCCCTTTAATCCTGAACTTGTATGTTGAACCCTGCTTTCACTGTTTTCATCCTTTTACCTCGAGCCTTATTAAGCTGTTGGGTCACCTTTTTAAGAAGTTTATAGCACTTTGAGGCCTGAAACTTCCATATCTTGACTTGTAATTTTTTCTCTTTGACTTCTTCTGCCAATTTCATTTTGTCTTGCTTCTACACTATATCTTGCTCCTTCATGGCTTGGTTTAATGCTTCCAAGTCTTGAACTCGCTTCTCGATCTCTTCTATATGATTGATCCAGATTTATGCAAGAAAAAAATAATACATAGAAATAAACATAAACACATAGATACAACAGAAATAATGTTTCATTTCATTAATATCAAATAACTGAAATATGATTACAGACAGAATGGAAATAAACTAGCTAGGGCGATGGTAGCTTATCTCTGAGAAGAGATGTGGTGGCTACATGCCTCTGAACTGTGTTAAAATGAGGTTCTAAGGCCTATTTATTGTTGAGAAACAATAGAAAACCCTAAACATCCAAAAACCTAACCGTAGGAGATGAAGCAGAAAAACTATGGGCCCCGTTTGGGTAAATTGGTGTTTCAACTTCCCAGGGACATAACTTTGGCATACGATCTTCGTTTGATGTGCAACATACCTCGTTATAAATATCTATCCAAGGAATAAAACTTTTGATGTCATAAACATCGGTCCAAGGACCGATGTTGCTCCCGGGTTTCCCAAAAAACGTAGTTTAGGGCCTCAAAATGGCTTTGGAAGTTCAGGACCCGAAAAACTACTAAAAATAGTAAGTTTTGCAGAAATTGAAAAACTGAAAGAACCGAGGGTGGGGGTTGAAATGGAATAGGTGGGTGGCCACCAATATCCACCTGGATCACTAGGGCCTCCAAATGGCTTCGAAAGTTCGGAACCCAAAAACCTGCTAAAAATAGTAAGTTGTGCTGAAACTGAAAAACTGAAAGCACTGATGGTGTGGGTCCAAATGGAAAAGGTGGGTGGCCACCAATATCCACATGGATCATTCCTCCATCCTTAGGACGCAATTTTCCCCATTGCGTTAAGTTCCTCCATGAGAGGAAAATTCTGTTGAACTTGGTATTGGATTTGTCCAGGATGTCGTGGACCTACTGGTGGACTTGCTGGCGGACGTGATGGATGTTTTCAATAAATTTGGTTTCCTCAGATAGTACATGTGTGGATTTTGTCTGTGTAATCACATGAGGTATGGAAATATCAGGCGACAGTGCGTCGGGGATCAGATCAATGGAGTGCTTTTCCTAACAATGTAGAGGAACCTCTATGGGTGAGGAGAAAATGTCCTCATATTCCTCCACGAATTTGTCCATTTGTTTCAGCCGTTTAGGGGAGCCCTGTTTCGAGGCTGTGGCCACAATATTCTCCTTTCCCTATGGGCAAGTTGTAAGGAAAATAAATTTCCTAGTTTGGGAAACAAACTTATTGCATTGTTTTGTAATAGTCAAGTAGATAGCAAGTGGCGGTACTACCTCTTGTATCCTGTACAATTTATTTCCCAAAGTAATAACAACAGAATGAGGCCTAGAATCATACATAGAATTTCTCCTCCACAAGTATGTTTGGCCCAATAATACATCAGCTACATCAAGAGGAGCAACGTCACACATTATCTCATCCGTGAATGGCTTGAAGCTATACGGAAGCCGACACTACTAGCGGACACAGAGATCTCTCCCTGGGTGAAGCCACCCGATGTTATATGGCTGCGGGTGTGCTATGATCAGTAGGATGAGCCACTTCATGACCTCTACTAAAATGAGGTTCTTTTGGCTTCTGCCACTGATAATAAATTGTAGTGTAGAACCCTTCACCCACATCTATGAATGGAAGAGGCGCTCCCCCTCCTCTCGATCCTCAGGATCCTCCCTCTGGAGCTTGGTGGTGGAAAAAATGGCAATAGGGTCCGCATCAATGATCTACTTCCCTTTTTCATCTCCCTTTTCTAGTTCTGGCTCAGGATCAGAACATGCATCTAATTTGGGTGCCTTTAGTTCGACCACCAGTGACTGTTTGGCCCGACATTCGTTTGTGCTGTGAGTGGGGTTGTTATGAAATTCACACCACTTCCCTATGTCCTTCTTTTGATTTTTGGTGGTGTTTTGATTTTCCCAGATTTGGCTTTGTCCCCTGTTTTATGGTTCAGGGGTGCCCTTCCCTGGCTTCGGATTGGCGGATCCAAAGTCTTGCTTCTTCTGCTTAAATTTCTGCTTGATCTTAGTGGCATAGAGATATGTTGTGCCAAGTGAAGTAATGTCAAGGAACTCCATTTCCTCTTGAATGTGTATGTGCAAACAGCTGCGGTACTTGAGTACCAAATGTCTCTCTGAATATTTAATACCCAACTTTGTGTGCAGGGTATGGAACAAATTCATTAGTTCGTGCACATCTTGGTCCCTTTGTTGCCACAGCATGGTCCATTGGATGTAATTGTCCTGATAGCTCCCCATGGGGTAATATTGTTCCTTGATGCCATCTCAGAATGAATTCCAAGTGGGTGCGGTTGAGAACAAAGAGGGTTCCCCCTCGTCCTTTTTCTCACAGTAGGTTTCCCACTAATCTTTGACAAGGGGGGGGGGCAGCCTTGAGGAGTGAAAAAATAATATTTTCTCGGTCGGAGAAATCATGCACCGAGAAATACCCTTATAGAAAATTCAACCATCTATCAATGGTGTCTACATCTATCTAGCCTTCAAAAATAGGAATGCCAAAGTTTACATGTACCTTGAAGGGAGTGGTGCCTCCAGAGTGGTTGTTGGATGCAGATGCGTCGTAGGTGGGCAACCATTGAAGGATCTGAGAAAAGTTATCCATCATCGCATTCCTTTGTTTCTCGAGGGCCTCCTTGAGCAATATTTTGATAGGATATTCTACTCTCTTGTCTTTCTTTTCTTCCTCCATGGGAGGTCATCGAGGTTTGTGAGGCTGATCTTGCAAGGGTTCAACCAGATCGAGCCCTAACTCCTTATACCCTGACCTCATTGGGGACATGCAATGAAAAACAAATAAATAACAGACCGCTCTGATACCACTTATCCAGATTTATGTAGGAATTCAATAATACACATAAAGAAACAGAAACACAGAGATGTAGTGGAAATAATGTTTCATTTCATTAATATCAAATAACTGAAATATGATTACAGACAAAATGGAAATAAACTAGCTAGGGCGATGGTAGCTTATCTCTGAGAAGAGATGTGGTGGCTACATGCCTCTAAACTATGTTAAAATGAGGCTTGAAGGCCTATTTATTGTTGAGAAACAACATAAATCCCTAAACATCCAAAAACCTAA
Source organism: Pinus albicaulis (assembly GCA_034641835.2). Classification (NCBI taxonomy): domain Eukaryota; kingdom Viridiplantae; phylum Streptophyta; class Pinopsida; order Pinales; family Pinaceae; genus Pinus; species Pinus albicaulis. The sequence continues at coordinate 755,783,425 of CM076574.1, read as the reverse complement.
CTGTAGGAGATGAAGCGGCAAAACTATGGGCCTCGTTTGGGTAAATTGGTGTTTCAACTTCCCGAGGATGTAACTTTGGCATACGATCTCCGTTTGACATTCGCCATACCTTGTTTTAAAAATATATCCGAGGAATAAAACTTATTATTTGATAAACATTAGTCCATGGACCCATGTTGCTCCCGGGTTTCCCAAAAAACACTGTTTAGGGCCTCAAAACGGCTCCAGAAGTTCAGGACCCAAAAAAATGCTAAAAATAGTAAGTTTTTCCGAAACTGAAAAACTGAAAGAACCGATGGTTGAGGTTAAAATTGAATAGGTGGGTGGCCACCAATATTCACCTGGATAATTAGGGCCTCCAAACGGCTCTGGAAGTTCGAAACTCGAAAACTTGCTAAAAATAGTAAGTTGTGCTGAAACTGAAAAAATGAAAGAACTGATGGTGCATGTCCAAATGGAATAGGTGGGTGGCCACAAATATCCACATGGATCACCAATTTTTCAGATAGAGGGTGGATTTCTTTGTTTCCAAGCAAGCATCTTCTCTGCAATTGACTCTAAACATGTACCATCATCGTCGGTTACCTTGGCCGCCCAATTTTTTCATTTCAATATCATCCAAGGTTTCAATGCCCAGAACTTCAATATCACCAAGGTTATCAGTACCCTCCACATCCATCTCACCAGGGGCTTCAATACCCTGCGCATCTATCTCATCAGGTGTATCATTACTCTGTACTTCAAAATTATCGAGGGTTTCAACATGTTGTGCCTCATCATCTTCCTGACCCTTTGCCGGTTCTCTGCTTGCACTTAGTGTCACTTTTATTTAATTTAATGTACGAGGGAAGGCCGATAAGGGTATGTCATATTAATTCTCTACATGACCTTCATTAACCACAGTATGAGTCGTTTCCTCTGCAAGAACCAAGAGATTATGATCTCCAAGTGAAGTCGGTGGTGACTCGTCCAACAAAATCAGGGAGCTTGACTGATTGCGACTCACCCCCAAAGAGGTAGTCCCTCTTTTAGCCGAGTTCCTGGTCATTCTTATCGCTGAGGATGGAGTTTCTTTGACAGATTTCTCCTCTTCTTGCACCGGTATTTTCTTGCTCTTTTTCTTAGTAGGGCACAGAGTCATAGCTTCTGTTGTTCTTTTGTTGCCTGCATTATTTTTCTCAGACAATTTCCTTATACTTCATCCCTAGAACTCCTTCAAAAATTCCTTCCAGATCATTCCTTTCACCTCCAAATCCTTCTTAACCAGAATTGCAATCAGCCCATGATGATACAATTTGCATGTGACCCGACTCGCCTCCCCTTTTTGAACACCTTTTGCCATTTTTTACAAGCTTCTGAGCAGGAAATAGGGAAAATTGATGAGTTTCCCTGACTCAAAGTGCAACAAAAAATGGATATGGTATAGCAATGTTAATGAATAATGTCCCTCGCAGGTAAGAAACTTTTGCAATATATGCAAGAGATCTTTCCATTTCCCAAGTATGGCGCTATGCGGAATCCCTTTCTTCCAATCAACTTTATGCTTCTGGTCGACCACAAATCTACGCCACCTTTTCTTCTCAATTTTCTCCTTCTTAAACCATTGTTCTTCCACGGTCGATAAGCATGTATCCTGAGCTATGGATTCTTTTGTGACGTCAAATTCTAGTGAGCCTACCTTGGCTTGGCCTCCCTTGAATGTCCTTGCAAATTCAAATGCCATGGTTGTATCGAATCGATCGAACTTTTGAAAAAATGGGAAAAATCCCGATTCTTGCAACAGTGCAAGACTGTTTTGATACTTACTTGTCTTCTCTATTTCCTTCACAGATGACAGTTCATTTCTCACGGGCACAATCTCTGTTTGAATTCACCCCAATTTTCTGTCGAAAAAATATCACACTGAGGAGTTCAAAGGGTCTGTCAAGAGTTTTATGTGATGGAGCCGTCCACCAACCACCTTATTGACCTCTTCCATCCAATCACACTCCATCATTCTTCCTTCAGGACTAATGCACACATGTATCGGTCTAGTACAGGCAGGCGATGATGATTGGAAAAGGCAGAGGTTTTAGTGATAACATGGTGTAATGGTCATGCATGATCAGATTATGAGGTAAGACCATCATTTATAGGTGATGAAAAATATTTTCAAAAAGAGGTAAGTGTTTGGTTTCAGTTCAATTTGTACTATCCCACTTTTGCTTCATAATTCACATAAGGTGTACTTCAGTGACCTAAAATATCTTGTACTTAAAATGATTTCTTCCTACATTAGTAAGTGACAAAGAAAAGTCTTAACCATAATTCAAATAATTAGGTTCCATGGTCCATTGATGGGGCAGTCATTCTGTTTGCAAAAAAAATTATAAAATAAAGATAGAATTTGCAACGCTCGTTTTTTCCCCAGGTATTCTTGTATTACATCTTGCATGTGTTTTCAACATAGGGCACGTGCCTGCACTAATCGTGCTTGCAGTGAACTTGCCTGCACTGAAACGTGACCGCACCGAACATGTGTTCCTGCACCAAGGATCTCTATAACATTGAAGAGAAGAAGGGACAAAGAGAAATTCTGATAGAGTACAATTCATTGGCTGGGAATTTTTTTTTGCCTGATTATACAAGGAAAGTTGTATTCACCATTCTTTGGTGTCAAGCATGCCTTCCGATCTGACTTGTGGATTCACATCAAATCCTGTAATCAATCCATGAGGGAAAAAAAGAAGTGGGAAAGGGTAATTTCCAGAATGGGAAGGAATATCATGGCATGGATTCTAGGAATGAAACCACCAAGAGGGATAAACGAAGAAGGGATTGGCGAAAAAAATCAGGGGGAAAAAGAGGGAAATGCGAAATCAGATAGGGATATTTTTCTTAGAAGAAAAAGGAGGGTAATTAATTGCAGGATTAGAAGAAGAAAAATAGCAGGAAATTACGAAATGCAAAATAGAAGAAGAGAAAAAATTACCTTTAAAATCTGCCTGAACTGGTGCCAAAAAAATTAAATGCAACAGGAATTGAATGTTGTTTGAATAAAATCTCTGTGCTAGCTATCCCAAACTTGAGTAAGGACTCGGTTCCTACTCGAACCTACTTGTTCCTGGTGACAGCCAACACATCTAAAAATCAAGCAAAATTCCCTTTTTATTGAAATTTTGATCTTCCTGCCAGCATGCTGGTTTTCAGGTTGATCCTTCTGCAATCATGTCAGTCCTCTGATTTTCATAATTACAAGAATTTTTTTTTTTTTTGTCATTTTTTGTTTTTATTCTATTTTTTTTTTCTAAGAAAAGAAAGAATCATATTTTCAATAGGTTGGTGTTGCCACCTACCATCTCTTTCTTAGATTGTTGTTGGACTTGCTACATAAAACTTCCTTTATTGAGGGGTTGAAAGTATACCTTCAATCTATGCCCATTCACCAGGAATATTGAATTCCGTCCATCAATAGTTTTGATTTATACCACTCTGTTTTCAAACAATTTGACCACCTCATAAGGTCCCATCCAGTGTGTATGGAATTTCCCTTTAAAAAATTTAAATCTGGAATCGTAAAGGAGTACCCAATCACATGGTTGGAACTGCTTCTTCCGGATGGACTTGTCATGCCACTTTTTACACTGATGTTGAACCAATATGTTCTGTTGAACAACATCCCTTCGAAATTCATCTAACTCATTCAGCTGTAGGAGACGTTGTTGTTGTGCTTCAGAGAGGTCTAGCCCCAACTGGATTGCAATCTTGAAGGTCTTGATCTAGAATTCTATCAGCAAAAGGACTTGCTTCCCGTATACCAACTCATATGGTGTATTTCCTGTGGTGTTCCTCCAAGTGGTTCGGTATGCCCACAAGGCTTCCAGTAATCTATTAGCCCAATCCTTTCTATGCACATTCTCTGTCTTTGTGAGGATGGACTCAATTAACTTGTTTGTGGACTCCACTTGACCATTTTCTTGCGGGTGATACAATGTGGGTTTACTATGTCAAATTTTGTACAACTCCATCACACCATGTACTAGATTAGAAATAAACTGCATACCATTGTTAGAAACAATCTCTCTAGGCACACAAAATCTTGTAAAGATTTGAGTAAAAAGAAAATCAACGATAACTTTTTCAGTAGCAAAATAAACAACTTTATCCTCTACCCATTTTGTAACAAAATCTATACAAACCAAAATATGCTTTTATTTTATGATGTCAAATTTATTGGTCCTACGAAATCAATAGCCCATTTTTCAAAAGGCTCAATCATGACCTAGGGACATAAAGGAATTTCATTTTTTTGATTGGGTTGGCCCATTCGCTGACAACTATCACATCACTTGACATATTTTTTGGCATCCTTAGATAAGGAGGGCCAAAAATAGGCAGCTTGTAAAATTTTGTATGCAGTTCGCTTATCAGCGAAGTGGCCTCCGAAATGTTCATCATGAGTAAATTTTAACATTTCAAACACTTCCTCCTCTCTTACACACCTTCTAATAATGAGGTTTGGCCCAATGTAAAAGAGGTCTCCTTGAACCCAAGAATATGCAGCACTTTTCCATATAAGATTCCGCTTTTCACGAGTAGATAAGTGAGGTGGTGTCTTTATGGTGACTAAATACTTAGCTATGTCAGCGAACCATGGAGATTCCATTAAAACAACAAAAATATGTTCGTCAGTGAAATCATCATCAACAGGAATTACTTCACTAATATTATTTAATCTTTAAAGATAATCTGCTACTATGTTAGATTTTCCTGGTCTATCAACAACAATAATATTAAGTTCCTGCAATAATAGTAACCACCTAGTCACTCTACCGCTAGTTAATGGTTTATTCATCAAATATTTTATTGTGAAATGATCAATATGCACAAAAACTTCATACCCTATAATGTAGTGTCTGAATTTATTAATAGCAAAAATTACAGCTAAAAACTCTTTCTCAATAACTGTATAGTTTAGTTTAGCGGGTGAAAAGTTTTTGCTGATGAAGTAGATAGCATAGGATTGTTTGTCTTCTTCCTGTCCTAAAGTTTCACCGATGGCAGTGTCTGAGGCATCACAGGAAATATGAAATGGCAGGGACCAGTTTGGTCCCCTCAAAATTAGTGCTTGTACTAGTTTTTCCTTCAATGTCTCAAAGGACCATTGACAAGCTATGGACCAAAAAACTCACTATCCTTAGCTAAAAGTCAGAAAAGGGGGGTAGCTATCCTAGATAAGTTCTCAATGAATCTCCTATAGTAGCCTGCATGCCGTAGGAAGCCTCTCACTTCCCTTTTAGTTTTGGGTGCAGGAAGACTCAAAATAATTTCTATATTTGCGAGGTCAACCTGGATACCTTTGTCAGAAATAACATGGCCAAGAAATACTCTTGCCCTGCACATTAATCTACACTTTTTATCACTCAAGGCAAGATGAGCTTCTTGGAATTGAAGAAACACATTTTCTATATTTTTTAGGGCCTCCTGAAATGAATCACCAAACTCAGAAAATTCTTCCATATAGATTTCTACACACTCAAGGTCAGCAAAAATGGCCAAGGCTTCTCTTTGGAAGGTATTCGGGGCATTACATAGCCCAAAGGGAAGCACTCGGTAAGAAAATGTACCCCATGGACATATAAAGGTGGTTTTTTATTGATCCTTGGGTGCGATCTATATCTGGTTATAACCACTAAAGCCATCTAAAAAAGAGAAGTACTTATTACCAACAAGGGTATCAAGCACCTGATTGATGAAAGGAAGGGGGAAGTAATCCTTAAGAGTGGATTTGTTAAATTATCTATAGTCAAATAAAATGTTCCATCTCCCATCTTTTTTCAGGACTAACACTAATGGGGAGACCCACTACCTGTCAGAAATAGGATAGATAAAATCAACATCCATGAATTTTTGCAATTCTTCTTTTACAACATCTCTTAGATTTGGGTTCATATGCCTTTGGGGTTGTCGGATAGGTCAGGATCCATCTTGAATATAGATATGGTGAGTACAGGTTTCAGGAGGGATGTCTTTCATATCTTCGTAACCCCATGCAAAGGCATCAAGATGGTTTCACAACAAATTCACAAGATGCTCTTGCTGGGGTCAATCCAAGTCTGAACTAATATGAAAATATTTTCCTGGAATGATCTCAACAAGAGTGGTATCGGGATCAAGAGTACACATAGGTTTTGCTAGAGATGGTGGCAAGGGAGGTTGAGAATTGTTATTTTCTTGAAAATCTGGACTAAAAATTTGGCTCAATGACTCAAAACTGGGCATGGTGTCTAGATTGTTTAGGAAGTCCTGTATATCAGCCTCTTGTGAGGACTCAGAACAATGATGTAACATAGAGACAGATTGAGTATCCTCATCACTATTGTAATCTGGCCATGAAGTGTCTCAGAGCTCCTGGATAGATCTAGCGGGTGGATATAAGGTGACCTTCTTCCTATAATCTCCATGGGAAATATAAATGTCACCCGAATGAATCCAATGTAAGAATCGGTTGTAGCAAGCCATGGTCGTCCCAAGATCAAGGAATGTACTGCCACATGATTCTTTGGCTGAATCACAATGAAGTTTGCAGGAAATTCCCAAGAATCTAATGAAACAACCACATCATCTAACACCCCTTCTGGCTTGATTTTAGATCTGTCTGTCAATTCAAGCACGATGGGAGTAGGACGAATATGGAACAATCCAAGTTTATCCATGGTTTTCTTGGTCATAACATTAATGGCTGCCCCCAGGTCTATAAGCACATTAGATACAATGAAATCACCTATCTGAACTAAGACAATAGGGTTTCTGGGGTCAGTATATTTTTCCATGTGCATACATCTAGTCATTAACTATGTTGCTCTTCCAACAAATTAAATGGTTTGGGGTTCCAATATTCTCCTTCCTGGCTTCTTAAGACAGAGTTCCCTAATGATTTTTGTATATATGGGGATCTCTTTGATAGCTTGGATCAAAGGTACCTTTATAAAAATATTCCTAAGCTCAGAAGCCAGGCTAGACTCAGGAATGGGGTCATTCCTCTCCATAACTAGCCTCTGTGGATAGGGAGGTTGGTTTGAAGAGGATGGAAAAGGCTCTTAAGGTACGAGGATGGGTTGAATGGTGACATATATCACAAAATGGTCAAGAGTTTCCTCCTCACCTTTCTCTTTGATAATCACCATAGGCTGCTTCTACTTTTCTGAGGTTACTATCTTACCCGATCTAAATTGGAGATCATTGACTCCAACTGGCATAGACTAATATCTGGATGGAAAAAGCGGGTTCATAGAATGGATCATTTGTACCGATTTGTTATTTTGATTTTGTATGGGTTGGGCAGGCAGTCGAGGAGGTTGAAATGATGGAGGTAAAGGTAATGGTGGCATAGGTTGACTCAGTTGGGGAAATGACGGTTGTGGCATTGGGTAAGGTGCATATGTAGGTGGATATGATTGAATCAGTGCAGGATAGGAATGGTGTGAATGGTTTAGCCCTCTCCATCCTTGTTGCCAAGATTGGGAGGGTTTTCCATAGTGATATTGGTTCCCATGCTGCTAATGTTGAGAGTGATTAGTGTTAGGATAAGAATAAGGATATGCATTATAACTAAAAAAATGTGGTGGGAGCTTAGGAGCTATACCTGCACTTATCTGAGCCAGTTTCTTCATGCTCCCATAGCATGAAATGAGTCAGCTTCAAGTTTCCCTCCCTAAAATACAGCTTTCAGCCTAGGTATGGAAGGAAATTTCTCTGTGGAATGGTTCTCTACAGAAATTGCACATTTATTAGTTCCTTTAACATCAAGAGGAAATTTTGTTAAAAGATGTTTTTTTCTACATTTTGGACAAAAAATGGATAATGACTCTTGTTCCTCTACAAGTTTTTGCTGAAATTTCAAAGAGTCTATTTCTTTGCTAATAGTATTCATTATTTCAATTTTCATATTGTCCATTTTGTTCTCCAATCCAACGATCATAGCATCAGTAGATTCAGTTTTATTGTTTCTATTTCAAATTCCTTTACCAGATCTATATTGTTTCCTTGAGAATTTCCTGCACAAGTCACAGATTTGATCAAAAGGTTTCTAGGAAATATCACTTTGTCCTAAAACATTTAAATTATTCCTAGCATCATCAGTAAGCCCATGTAAGAACAAGGTCCTGATGGTACTCAGATCAAATTTTTGCTTTGACCTTTGGAGGATATACATGAATATATCTAGTTTTACAATATTCCTGATATTTTGATAAGAACACTCTCTTCATCTTCTCCCAAGAAGCTATAGTGTTTCCCCCTAGTCCCATTAACCAGCATAATGCTGCATCCTTGAGAGTTGCAGGAAACAAATTTAATTTTTGACCATCAGATGAATAATCATAGCTCCTATAGAAAATATCAAACTCAAATTGAAAATATTCTGGGTCTTCATGTACCTTACCATAAACCTTACCATAGAAATGAGGAAGAGTTGATGGTGGAATATTCTTCATTTACACAACTATGTCAGGATCCACAATTGGAAATCCAAAAGTGGATTGTTCCTCATTTACCTGATTTTCGCCAGTTCCCTCTACATGTTCCTCGTGATCTACCATTGTTGTTCCTCCAAACGAACCACTCTCAACAGGTTGATAATGTTGAATATGGGTTCTAATAGTCTCCTTCTGCCCCTTTGTGGGCCGTTTCACCCCTGGACTACTATTGCCAGAGTCCAAGTAGATAGTTCCTACGTGATGAGTCTGGGTTTTTTTGGACTTTCTGCCTACAAAAGAAGGCCCAATGTGAGAATTAATTTCATATTTACCAGTATTTCCTTGGACCTTAGTGGGCTTCAAACCCCTACCCCTTTTAGGCATACATTTCAAAAAATGACAAAACAAAACTCAATAAAATGTTGTAAATTTAAAAAAATCAACACCTATAAATTCCTTCAAGAAATAGAAGCACACTGCAGAAAAAATAATAGCAAACTTACCCATATGGTAGAAAACAAAAAATTCTTACCAATTCAAATTACCTCCCTGACAATGACGCCAAAATGTTGGGTGCGAGAATCGAAGTGAAGCAAAATCCTTTCAACACTTAATTGTCAACCCAGGGGTTTCGTAAAATTAGAGATGAAGCATAGGAAATGCCAGAAATGGTATGAAATTTTCTTATCTCTATTCCTACTTCTTTAATCAAGATCTTGCAGAATTGAAAAGAAAGATCACACAACAATTTACACCAAAGAAATTCTATTGCCGGAATGCGAAAGAAAGTAATTTACGAAGAAACCAAATAAATAAACTTCCACACTACTATAAACAATCTAGATTGATGAGATAAAATTATATGTTTATCTCTAGTATGGGTGTTGGAAGGTTCACAACCGGGCCCTTGGAAAGATCTACCTTCTTAAGGATTTTCCTTCTTGCACTAAGCTGTTATTCATGTACTCCTGTAGTATGCTTGCACTAGTAAAGGTACATGTCTTGTGTGTGGGAAGTATATTTTACACTTAAACTGGAGAGTTATATCTTTTTGTAGGGGCTCTAAGCTTCAGGCTTTGAGCACTTTATTCTTGTAACAAGATATTGGTTCTTGTAACTTAATAGAGATTCCTACACCAAGTTTTCCAAATACTTCCGGGAAAAATGAAAGGGTGTGTTTGATCCGGATTTACGCAGGAATGAAACATAATACACATATAACCATAAATACAAAGATGCAGCGGAAATAACACTTCATTTCATTAATATCAAAGAACTGAATTTTTCTTACAGACATAATGGAAATAAACTAGCTAGGGTGCTGGAAGCTTATCTCTGAGAAGAGATGTGGCAGCTATAGGCCTTTGAACTGAGTTACAATGAGGCTCGAGGGCCTATTTATTATTTAAAAACATTGGAAAACCCTAAACATCCAAAACCATAACCCTAGGAGATGAAGCACCAAAACTATGGTTCCCGTTTGGGTAAATTGGTGTTTCAACTTACCGGGGATGTAACTTTGGCATATGATATCCGTTTGACGCGAACCATACCTCGTTAGAAATATCTATCCGAGGACTATAATTTTTGAGTGACTCATGTTGCTCTTGGTTTTCCCAAAAAACATCATTTAGGGCCTTAAAACGGCTCTGGAAGTTTAGGACCCGAAAAACTGCCAAAAATAGTAAGTTGTGCTGAAACTGAAAAACTGAAAGAGGCAATGGTGGGGCCCCAAGTGGAATAGACGGGTGGCTGCCAATATCCACCTGGATCATTCCTCCCCCCTTAGGAAGCAATGGTCCCCATTGCATTGAGTTCCTCCATGAGATGAGGAAACTTCTCCTGAACTTGGTCCCTGGTGAACCACTTGCCTTGGTGCAGGAGCTGGCCAGCTTTGACAACCCGATACAGTTGGATCTTCTGTTGGCGAGTGTTCTTGATTTGCATGTCCATGATAAAATCTGTGGTGGCCTGTTTCATGCAGTCTGGGTTTAACTCTTTTGGTGTGAGTTCTTCTGCAATTTCGGAGGTGTCCAGTAGAGGTGGGAAGTAAGGACGAAGGCAGTCTACATTGAATATAGGGTGCAGACCAAGGAATGGTGGGATACTGAGCTCGAAGGCATTGTTACCTACAGTTTTGGTGATGGTGTATGGCCCATATCGGAGTGGGCGAAGCTTGCGGTGGGGTCCAGTGAGGTGCTCCTTCTGCAAATGTAGCCACACTTTGTCACCCACTTAGAAGTTGTGTGGCACCCGATGTTGATCATGTCATTGCTTGTACTTAGCATTGGCTCTGTCCAATATGTCATGAACCTAATTGCAGATGTGTTGAATGCGCTCAATGAATTTGTTCGCTTTGTCAGCTTTAGACTGGACATGAGCCGAATCGGCCTGAGTAGCTGCAAATGGCATGGCTACATCAATGGGACATAGTGACTAGAATCCCAAGCTCACCTGAAAGGGGTTGTGGCTCATTGAGATGTGGAGAGCCTGGTTATAATTATGTTTTATATAGGGGAGGCTCTCATCCCATGTGCGTGGATGCTTTTAATTGTACATGCGTTGAATGTGTACAATCATCCTGTTGATGACCTCTGTCTGACCATCAGTTTGGGGATGGAAAGCTATGGACTTGGTGAGCTTGGTGTCCAACATTGACCAGAGGCTGGACCAAAATGTGTTGAGGAACCTGATGTCATGATATAATATGATAGACTGTGGGATCCCAAATTGCACCCACACTTGTTCAAAGAAGAGTTTAGCAGTGGCTTCTGCTATGATATTATTTTTGCAGGCTGCCATAATGGCCATCTTTGAGAATATGTCGACGACCATGAAAACACAGTCGTTTCCATGCTTAGTAGAAGGAAGGCCCGACATGTAATCCATGGATATGGATTCCCAAGGTTGACTAGCGGTAGGTAGCGGAGTATAGAGGCCTTGCTTCTTGATGGTCGGTTTGTCAATGGCACAAGCAGTGCAGGATCTGATATACTTCCAGACATCCGGTCGAAGGTTCGGCCAATAGAAATACTTCTACAACACTACCACTATTTTTTCGACCCAAAAATGCCCAGTGACTTGACTGTAGTGCGCTTCCCATATCATCTTGGCATGCTCGCTTGAAGGAACACAAAGGTGTCCCAGGTGACATAACAGTGCATCTTGGAGTTGAAATTTTGGAACTTGTGTACCCCCCAAGAGTGCCTTGTATGTGTGGCTGAATTCTAGATCGCTCTTGTAGAGAATCATCCAATCAAAAGTCTCGTGCCCACAAGAGTTGAGAATGGTGGTTATGGCCACGATTGGTGGTCGGATGAGGCAGTCTGCAACATTATTGGTGCTACCCTTCTTGTACTTGATGTTCAAATGAAATTGTTGCAGATATGTGGACCACTTCTAATGGCGATCATTCTTCAACTTCCCTTGTGTCTATATGCACTACAGGGGTCGGTGGTCTGTGTGGATGATTGTCTCCTTCCCCAAAATGTAATGCTTCCATTATCAACAAGCCTACACAATGGAATACATTTCTTTGTCGTAAGTGGGACACTTGCGAATTGTGTCGGAAAATGTCTCACTGTGATATGCCACTAGATGCCCCTGTTGAGTAAGAAATGCCCCGATAGCATAGTTAGAGGCATCTGTCTCAATCTCAAATAGTTGTTGCAAGTCTGGTAATGTGAGCACTGGGGCAGAACAGAGGTGATGTTTCAATTATACGAACGCCTTCTGTTGAGATTCCAACCAGAAGAATTTTTCTTTCGCTCCTCCCTTGGTGAATTGACTCAAGGGCCAAGTGATATGAGAAAATCCCAACACGAACCTGCAGTAGAAATTAGCAAGACCCAGAAAGTTGCGAAGCTCTATTAGAGTGGTTGGGGCTGGCCAATCCCAAATGACTTAGATCTTGGCTGGATCCAAATGCACCCCCCTTTCATCAATAATGTATCCCAGATATTGAACCTGGGTCATGCCAAAAGTGCACTTCTCAAAATTGGCACACAAATTGTGTTGCCGTAGTGTTTGGAGGACTTCTCGGATGTGGTGGAGGTGCTCTTCCCAAGTCTGGCTGAAGATCAGAATATCATCCAAGTACACCACTACAAATGAGTTGGTGAATGGATGCAAGATGTCATACATGAACCTCATGAAGGTTGCGGGAGCATTCGTCAACCCTAAAGGCATGAAAATCCATTTGAAAAGGCCCTCCTTGGCTTTGAAGGCAGTCTTCCACACATCCGAGGGTTCGATTGGTACCTGGTGATACCCAGACTTCAAGTCGATCTTGCTGAAATATTTTTCCCCTTTGATTTGGTCCAGAAGGTCATCAATCCGTGGGATCGGGTACCTATTCCAGATAGTGATCTTGTTCAGCGCCCAATATTCAATAAAAAGTCTCCATGTCCCATCCTTCTTCTATACCAATATGATCGGGCTCCCACAGGGCGATGAACTTGGCCGGATGTGACCTTTCTATAGCAGCTCCTGAATCTGCCTCTTGATTTCATCATTCTCCAAAATAGAGTGCCTATAGATCGGTCCATTGGGTAGCAGCGCACCTGGGGTCCAGTCAATGGGGTGCTTGACCTGGCAATGTAGAGGCACCCTTGTGGGTGAGGTGAAGTTGTCCCTGTACTCCTCCACAACCTTGTCCATTTGTTTTTGTCGTGCAAAGGAGCCATGCCTGGAGGTCGTGGCCACAATCTTCTTCTTGCCCTGGGGGCGGATCATCAGGAAAACAAATTTCCTGGTTTGGGAAATGAGCTTACTGCATTGTTTTGCAGTAACTAGAGAGATAGTGGGAGGTGGTGGTACCTTTGGTATCCTATACAACTTATTTCCCAAAGTAACAATAACAGCACGAGGTCAAGACTCATACATAGCATGTCGCTTCCAAAAGTATGGTTGGCCTAATAATACATGAGAAACATCAATAAGAGCAATGTCACACAATACCTCATATGTGAAGGGCTTGATGCTATAGGGAAGGTGACACTGCTGGCTGACGTGGAGATCTCGTCCTTGGTGAAGCCACCCGATGGTGTATGGTTGTGGGTGAGATGTGGTCGGCAAGCCCAATTGCTTTATGACATCTACTGAAATGAGGTTCTTTTGGCTCCCATTGTCGACAATGAACTGTAGCGGGGAACTCTTTACCCACAGCTGGGAGTGGAAGAGACGCTCTGCCTCCTCTGGATCTCCTGGTTCCTCCTTCTGGATCTTCGCAGTGGCAACAGTGGTGTTGGGATTTGCATCAATAATCTGATTCCATTTGTCATTCCCCTTGTCAGGTTTTGATTCAGAGTATGAGCATGCATCTGATTCAGAAGCCCTCATCTAGGCCACCAGCGACTGCTTGGCCCGACACTCACTTGTGTTGTGAGTTGAGCTTTCGTGGTGTCGTTCTTTGCTTGTGGCTTTGGTAGGTTGTCTTGGGCCGCCATGGCTTGGATTTGTTCTTTGTTCTGCAGTTTTGGGGCACCTTTCCCTTGCTTTTGATTCATAGATCCAAAGTCTCGCTTCTTCTGTTTGAATCTCTGCTCAATCTTGGCAGCATACCAGTGTCCCGTACCAAGCGAGGAGATGTTGAGGAACTCCATTTCCTCCTGAATGTATCTGTGTAGACAACTGTGATACTTTAGCACCAAATGTTTCTCTGAATATTTGATACCCAACTTTGTGCGCAGGGTATGGAACAAATTCGTCAGCTCATGCACATCTTGATCCCTTTGTTTCCGCAACGTGGTCCATTGTATGTACTTGTCCTCATAGCTCCCCATGGGATAGTATTGTTCCTTGATGGAATCTCAGAAATAGTTCCAAGTGGGTACGGCTAAGAATAGAGAGGGTTTTTTCTCGTCCTTTTTCTCACAGTAGGTTTCCCACCAGTCCTTAACATGGGGAGTAGCTTTGAGGAGTGCAAAAATAATCTTCTCCCAGTCGGAAAAGTCATGAACCGAGAAATATCCTTCTAATATATTCAACCATCTATCTATGGCATCTACATCTATTTCACCCTCAAATATGGGAATTTCAAAGTTTACTTGTACCTTAAAGGGAGTTGTGCCTCTAGAGTGGTTGCTGGATGCAGATGCGCCACCGGTGGGCAGTCGTTGAAGGATCTGGGAAAAGTTTTCCATCATCGTGTTCCTTTGTTTTTTGAGGGCCTCCTTGAGCAATATTTTGATAAGATCTCCTGCTCCCTCATCTTTCTTTTTGTCCCCCATGGGCGTCTGTCAAGGTTTGTGAGATGATCTTGCAAAGGTTCCACCAGATCGAGCCCTAACTCCTTATACCCCAACCTCGTTGGGGACATGCAAAGAAGGATCGAGAAAAAGAAGACTGATCTGATACCACTGATCCAGATTTATGTAGTAACACAACAGAATACACATATAACCATAAATACAAAGTTGTAGCGGAAATAACACTTCATTTCATTAATATCAAAGAATTGAAATTTTCTTACAGACATAATGGAAATAAACTAGCTAGGGTGCTGGTAGCTTATCTCTGAGAAGAGATGTGGAAGCTATAGGCCTCTGAACTAAGTTACAATGAGGCTCGAGGGCCTATTTATTATTTAGAAACAATGGAAAACCCTAAACATCCAAAACCCTAACCCTAGGAGATGAAGCGCCAAAACTATGGGCCCTGTTTGGGTAAATTGGTGTTTCAACTTCCCGGGGATGTAACTTTGGCATACAATCTCTGTTTGATGCGAACCATACCTCGTTAGAAATATCTATCTGAGAACTACAAATTTTGAGTAAGAAACATCAGTCCATGGACACTTGTTGCTCCCGATTTTCCAAAAAAACGTCATTTAGGGCCTCAAAACGGCTTCGAAAGTTCAGGACTCGAAAAACTGCTAAAAATAGTAAGTTGTGCTGAAACTGAAAAACTAAAAGAGACAATGGTGGGGCCCCAAGTGGAATAGGCAGGTGGCCGCCAATATCCACCTGGATCAGTGCTAATCTATGAAAATAGTTTGCAAAGGCGAATCAGAATTTTGAAATAACTTGCACACGCAAAAGAATGCTTCAACCAAACTGAATCTAACAATAAAAACAGGCTTTAAAATAAAACAAACTTCAAAATTCAAAGCATGCTTTCTTCAATGCAGTGAAAGAAATTACTTAAGTATGACAACAGGCCTTATCCTTGTAATAGTTACTCACATAACCAGATCTGCCTTTAATCTTTTTTAACTCAGAAAAAGTTCACTTTAACTATTCAGATCTAAGTTTTAATTCTTTCCTTTAAAAAAAATAAAGTGCATGCATAGATTGATGTGGCATAATGACGTTCATTCATCGGTTAATAAAGCATCTTTAATTCCTAGGATTTTAACCCTTGGTATTAAAAATAATTTTATTTGTAATGAACATTCATTTGCAGAAATAAATCAAATTCTTATGAAAGGAAGGAATGAAACAATATTTAATGTAATGAACCAACAAAACCAAGTTATAGGAATTATAAATGCACTAGTGCAGGAATAACATGCTTGCAAGATCCCAAGAAAAAGTAGACTAAGATTCGTAAAAAGGAAATGATCGAAGGTAAATGAGACTTAATTAATGTTCACACCACGGATCCGTCACACATTGACTGTTAATGAAATAAAAGAAGAATTATTATGAAGGAATAACTCATAAATTCAATCAACACTTTGCATTAAAATTAAATCAACACACACCTTTAATTGAAGGAAAGCGAGAGGGAAAACGAGTTGGGTTGGCTAGGCCCTAGCCAAAAAGCTCGTTTCCCATTTTAGGAAACTTGAAGCTTCAACACTCAATGACGCATCAGTAATAGATTAAAACACAGAATTTAAACAACATGGTGTAGCTTCTTGTATTAATTCCAAATTAGCAAAAATACAACATAAGTATGGATCCAACCCAGAACGAGGGTGACAACACAAAATTACAATTTTTCCAGAGTTAAAGTATCACGGCTATCTCTTCTTAATTCCTATCTGAAATCTATATTTTATATGACCCTTTTGGCCTATGGACATAATGAAATTACATACAATCATTCTAATTCCAGCCTTTTGGCTAAAACAAAATAACAACTAGCATTACAAAATAAGCATGCAGCTATAAAAAAATGCTAATCTAATCGTTGATTAGTGACCCAATATTCGATCATATCCATGACTATAATCCAATATAAATTAAACTCAAGATGACCACAACTGAACAAGACAAGTTGGAGCGAGATTCCCGCGTTAGGTAACAAGCTGTTGCGAACGTTTAGGAGTAGTCGACTGCCAACGATGCAGGTTTATGCCTGCACTAGACCATGTTGATACAAAGATTAATACGTTTTCCTATAAAATACTTTAGGAAGGAAAATATTAGTTGCAAGAATATTAAAGGCAAAAAATCTATTAAAATGATTAATTAAGTACTTAATAAACCTTAAATATGAAATATAAAACTAGTGTAGGGATAGACATGATTCTTGGAATAGTGCAAGAATAAGGAATTTTATGAGGATAAAACAAAGGTTTATGATTGTGGTCTTAAAGTAGGAAGGTGTTTAAAAATTAATTTTATACTACCAACATAAGGTAGTGATGATTTAAGATACATATGTGAAAAATCGCAAACCCCCTCCCCCCCCGCCCTCCTTAAACCTCCAAAAAGAAGGGGGGTCGCGAAGTGAGTTTTATGTCGTTAGATCTTATCAACTCACAAGATCACTTTGGAGAGATCTAGAAACTTTTTATGGTTTAACCAGTGAATGGTCCACAAAAGTCTAGGGCTAAGCCCCCTTTAGGCTTAAGCTTGTGGTTCGAGCCTGCATCCATGTGCACTTGGAAGCTAACCATCAAGGGTTACAAGAATATAAATTTGGCATTTGAGTGCCAAATTATTTTAGAGAATAAAGTTGTTTCAGACTCCAAATTTAGTGAATAAGGATGAATGAATTAAATATTTAGTTTGGAAATGTATATAAAAGGAAATAAGGACACAATGTAAGGTATATTTGTTACCAAGATTATGAAAGAGTTGTAGTTATTGTAACACATAGAGGTAGAAGCGACTCAAATTGATTGAGGAGAGAAAAGGGGAACCAAACAATAGATTGATGTGAAGAAAAACTGAGATAAAGTAGGAGACAAGTGTTGGTTAAAGGTTAAGTGTGCAGATATGTTGAGATTTAGATCTATTGTGAGCCTAAGAATTGTTGATACAAAGTGTTAAGAATTAAGAGTTATGAGAGTGAAATATTATAATTAAGATGGCCTTTTATCTGAGTTTGAAAATGAGATGAAAAATGGATCTAAGAGGTTGCAACAGTTTGGTGCTTGCAAATCATGGGATTGGAGTCTCCTTCAGGTTGGTGCCTGTAAATATTAGAGGGTTGGTGCCTATAAATAGTGGGATTTGGTTCTTCCAACAAGTTGGTGCTTGCAAAGAAAATGGGGTTGGATCCTTTTGTAGGTTGGTGCCTACATAAATTTATGTAATACGAATTTTGTTCTTGAATTTACATCATAATAAAAAATAATTTGTGGTTTTCTCCTACTTCTATTTCCATGTCAATTCCTTGTGTTTAACATCTTATGTGAATTTTGAATCGTGATGTGATTTAATGTGTTTGAATGGTTAAATAATTGTTAAATATATATATAATATTGATTCACCCCCTACTCCTTTTAGTATTATCTTGATTCCCAACACAATTTGGATATTAAGGGAAAATAAAATTCACCACAGTTTCTACACTTTAAGATAAATTTATATCCTTAAAATTTCCCGTGTCATGGGTTTTCTAGAAATTCATTAGTTATCCACCTTCTCAAGGACAATCTGTCAATTACATTATTAGAGGAATATTTCTTGGACAACCCTAACAAATGACCATCTAAATTTAGGTGTAACCAAACTTATCTTTGAGTACAGTATGTTCCCCACCCAACCACAACATAAGCTAGCTAAGAAAAGATTAAAATGAAAAATCAACCCCTACCATTAGTAGATTTGAGAAAAAATAAGAAACACCTAACCAAATTATTGATACAACCATACTTAATATATACCCAATAAGTATGACATATTAAAAACACAAAATATCCACTCCACCAATCAAAGTCTTTATTGAAATAATGTATCTTCCCTGCTAGGATCACTTGGACCTTGCACATCCCATGATCCAAATTTGATTGGGAACATACCATGTTGGGTAAAAATAATAACAGGGTTAAGAAACCATGTTCAAGCATAGGGGCCAACAAATCTCTATTGCATTCTAGAACAACGCCGACATTTTCACCTTACCCAAGACTAGGTAAGAGTCTCACTTGAGGCGTGTCATGACCTTAGTTAGAAGGGGGGTTGGGAATCGATATTGGGAAGAATCCCATAATTTATATTAAAATCGAAGTATACCCAAATATATCATGCCTAATTTCATCCACAACATGGAATGCATACTAATAAAAATAGAATACTTAGATATACGCATTCAAAAAAAAGAGTCAAATAACCATTCAATTATAAAAAAAATGATCCTAGAACATATTCCTTCCATTAGACTTCACAAAAAATCTTTACATAAGGCTCACAACCTCCTTACATATTATAGAATATGCAAGAGTGAACATTACATAATCATACAACATAAAATATACAGAACGGTTCTACTAGCTCCGCAACAACATCTCAGTACTCTTCTCTCTCATTGATCTTCCCTCCCATCCTTCCTTATATTTCCACACTTTCCTGAACAGTCAGCTCCTTCTGCCTCATTCCTTGCTCATTTGTCCCAGCTACTCGATTTTTACTGCTCTTTTCCTGCTCGACTGTGAATGTTTCTTCCCATCGTTCCTCTGCAACTGTTAGTTTTCCAAGAGTTCATTACTCTTTCTTCGTTGTCCCTCCCATGACTTCCCAAATATTATCTTTACAACTTGTCATCCTTCCAACCTATCCAAAAATAATTTAATTATTCCAAAAATGAAGGCCACAACAGGCCTCGACGAAATTTCATTGACTCGTCCCCGAGTTAATCTCTCATGGGTGTTGTTGGTGTTGTTGATACTTCTTCCCTTGGTGCCATTGTTGCTGCAAGTGCTTCCATTGGTTCTACATGCATATTTTCCTCCTCGATGTTTTCTCCAAAAAAAGGCCCCAACTCAGGGACTGAGTTGATGGAAAATTCTCTAAATTTTTGGAATTCTTTGATTGTTTCCTACCATGAGTTTGTTAGTGTAGTTGTTGGCCAGCCCTGGTATTGCACCAAGAGTGCTGAAACTCCCAGGGGCTGCCCTACTTTACTTTATCAATGCGGGGTTCGTACAAAATTGGAGGTGACAATGCTATATACATAGAAGATTCATTCTTCTCATGTCATCCTCTTCTGCTTTACGAAGGGGTGTTATTTCTTAAACTATGATAAGAACTAGAAAGTTAATTGTTGGAAGGAACTGATAGGAATGAAACTAACTTAAATTGCAGAAAGGAAATGACAGAAAAGAAACTAATCTAATCTGCAAAAAGGAATTAATGAAAATAAACTAAACGAAGTTGCACTTAGCTAGGCCAATCGGCTAAACACACCCTACTTATCCTTTGATCTATTTCCCATGCTATCATGCTTCTAACCATGCAACTATTCATGATAAACTAAAATTGACATAGTGTGGCTTGTAGTTCGAGGAAAATGGGTTAAAAGTGCTAATGGAGGGCTCACCACATGAAACAAGGCTTAGAGGTGGAAAGAGGGGGTTTAAACCTTACTAAAAATTTATTATATGCAAAAATTATGTGGAGCAGAATCATTTGAAAAGTGAGATGGCGGAGTTGCGATGGAGGGACAGAAGTGCGATATCCGATATGCGATATCGCAAAGCCGGAGGGATAGCGTAAGTGTTGTTCGGGAGCGGGCACGATATGCGATAGGATAAAAACAGTGAGATGTGAAATGCAACAGGATAAAAAATGCGAAATGAAAAATGCAACAGGATGACATGGCAGTAGGGCTAGTGGAAAAGTACGACAGTTATTATCGCAATCGGCATTTGGAGTTGTAAGTGTTAATGGGAACCAAAAAAAAAATGCAATTTGCGATGTGCGATGTGCGATGTAGCGGAGTACGGAGAGTTATCACAATCAGCATTTGGAGCGGTAAGTGTTAACAGAAACCAAATAAAAGATGTGATTTGCGATGTGCGATTCGGTGGAGTATGGAGAGTTATTGAAATCGGCGTTTGGAGTGGTAAGTGTTAACGGGAACCAAATAAAAGTGTGATTTGCGATTTGCGATGAGTCGGATGACATGGCGGTGGGACCGGTGGTGGAGCGCAATACCAATATCACAATCGACAGACAGGAGTGCTAAGTGCTAACAAGGAGCGGATGGAGAGTGTGAAATGTGATTTTCAAAAAGGCCAAAGGTTGCGATCTGTGGTATGCGATATCGCAATATTGCAATATCACACGGTTGGATGAATGGCGGAAGTGTTGTTCGGGAACAAGCTGTGATATGCGATGGAGCGATGTACAGTAGTTGGGAGTTTGAGGAGCAAGGGCGGAGGTCGAATTCCAATGTTTTTCAAGCGTTTTGCATTAAAAAGGGTAAGGAAACCATGACTAATAAAAACAAAGGAATAAGGTTGGCTGAATGGTTTAAGTATTTTTATGAATCAAAAGGTGCGTGCGGCAGTGAGATTAAGCGGGAAAAAGCAAAAATGGAGGGTGTAACAATGGTGCGCAAATTGTGAATATTGTTGAGATTCAACAAGATGATGATCCTAGTGAAAATTAAGCACCTACACTAGGTGGGGCCCGCAGGCTATTTTTAGGTGTATATCTATTTTTAGAATGGTGAGCAAATTCTATTTATAGCTGGAGTCTATTTATAGATGGTTGAGAAAATTATATTTATAGATGGGGTTCTATTTTTAGATGCATGGGCGAAGTCTATTTATAGACCGCATGTCTAAAAATAGAATGCATGTCGATTATTATTATCTCTTAATAATAATTAGACAATAAATAATAATCTATTCTCTTGAAGCACTTGATTTCAGTTAAATGAAGTGGAAAACCAGTTAGTTGAAGGAATATCAAGTTCTAAGGTTGGTTGGTGGGACATTCAAGTGGAATTAGTTGTAACTAAGTGATTCAAAGTTGTAACAGAGTTGGATGTGTAGTTATGTGAGTTGTAAAGTAGTTTAACTCAGTTAAGTGAGTTAAACTCAGTTGTGCTAGTTGTAACTAGTTGTAACTAAAGATACACTAGTGAGATATCAGTGAATTAAATATTAAATTAATTCACATGGAGTGATCTCACATGCAACTGAAGATTTACTTTTGTTAACTACATGCATGTCAGATCCAGTGGAGACCCAGTTGAGAGATAGGTGAAAGGGACAAATTGACTATCAGTTGTGACATTAGTGGGTGCACTCATGCAACCCCACACACATTGGAGATGGCAATGAGGATTTCGCATTCAATGAAAGGCAGGATCTCATTCATTCAGGGATTGTGATCAGCAGGGATTGCACAGTGGAGGCAGGCTGTCGGGAGGCAGTAAATTGGTGCATGAATATGCCAATTTTTGTATGATAGTGTGAGACGATTGTATATTGTACTGAGAGATCTTGGATTAGATTTTTGTATGAGATTGTTTCATGATCCATGATATATACATAATATATGATAGTGGGGTTTTTAGCTTTATGCTTTCCTAGTAAAAACATCTGTGTTATGTGTGATTGATCTTTCTTCATCTATTTTCAATTGGCGATTAAGTTTCCACAAAGATTTTAGTAGAAGGGTTTTGTATTTAACAGTGGCATATAATTGTTAGATCAAAAGAATCTAGGCATTATGTATTAAAATTTATACATGGTATCAGAGCAAAGAAGATTGCAATATTGAAGAAGTATCTAAGTTTGTTGGTGGAAACAATTCGAATTTGTTGCAAGAATTTCTTGGTGTGACAGTTGAGTAAACATCGAAAATGGATTTCAATGGTTTGTGGTTGGAGTATGCACTCAAGGGCAGATAGAACTACATTTCATGGAAGGACAGGATGGAGGTGGTGCTTGAAGATAATGGCTTGAAGGAATTCATTGACAGTGATGTTCCTAATCCCACTTTGACGGATGTTGCATTACTTGATGCCTGGAAAAAGAAAGTAGCTAAGACGAGAAGGATTCTGTTGGAAGGTGTGCAAGAACATATTGTCTCAAGCCTTCATGGGAAATCCACTCCATTTTCTATGTGGAAGGCTTTGACAGATATTTTCCAAAGCAGCATCGACCATAGGAAATTGGCGCTAAAGGATAAACTCAGAAAGATCAAGATAGAGAAGGGAAACAATATTCGTAAGTATCTCACAAATTTTGTCCAATGTCGGGATGAACTAGGGAGTGTGGGAATCATAGTTGTTGATGATGATTTGGTGAGCTTGGCTCCCTTGGGACTTCCTAAGAGTTGGAACAGTTATCAAGACTCTGTCAACGGATGGGAAAAATTGCCAGATTGGGAACGAATATGGTCAGATCTAGTGCAGGAGGAGTTCAGGCAGAACACCATAAATGGCACTTCATCAAATCATGATGATGAAGAGGATTTTTCTTTGGCTGCCAAGGAAAGGAAAGGGAAGGGGAAGAAATTCCATTCAAAATCTGAGTCTAAAGGCAAGAAGTTGGATTTGTCCAAGGTGAAGTGTGTTGGGGTTCCCATGTTTTGGCCAGGTTGACAGAGACCAAAAGATGAGACAACATAGAACCACTTTCAGACCTTAGGATCTAGCCCTCCTAGGTCCAGAGAGGGATCTCTCAATGATTATCAAAGGATATATGTCTTTGAAGTTCTAAATTGTGATTTTAGGCTAGTTATAGGCTTAAGGTTGTTTATTTGATTGTTTGAGTTTGGTTGTTGAGAATCAGGAAGGAAGGTTTCATCATAAGACAAGGATGGGTAAAGAAGGAAGCTAGACAAAGATAGATAACTCAGGGAACATCAAGGCCATTGGGCAATGGAGTCAAGAAAGGATTTACTTATGTTCAATGTGTAAGCTTCAGTTGGGCTAGTCATCTAGAGCATTTGGATCTTAAAGACTGATTGGTGAGATGGAACACTAGGGGATGAAAATGAAGGATGGAAAACCATTTGATTCCGTCTATAGATCAGGCCAGAGGTCATTTAACTCCAGGCCTGCTTGGACAAAACCATAGGCAACACCAGGGGTCTTGAAAAGGTTTGTATTGGAAGGGCAGGTTATGAAGAGGCAGCGACAGGCTTTACACCTCCCAATGTTCCTAACCTCTTCAATTAAATCTTAACAAAGACATCCGAACACTGATTCTATTAACTTGCACATCAGAGAGTAGGCAATAATCATCCACTACACTGGTTAAACCCGTGAACCTACTCTTAGATAGCACATGCAGCAGAAAACATAAAGGTAGGGAGAGCAGAGAGCATAGGGCACCTAACAAGGGTGAATCCTATACCATTATTCTGATGCCTACCAGAAGAACATGAAACAATATGAAAATGTAAATAACAGAGTTAAGAAACACATCACCAATAGTAATAGACCAGGATCCTGTGAAAAGTGCTTTGATTAATTGATGCAACACCAGTCATGTACAATAAGCTCAATGGCTGTTACAGTCCAGACTTTCTCCTCCTAGCCTATTACATACAACTACTTTGCTATTCCCTCCCACGACTGTTCTTACAGTCAAACTGAATCCCTCTAACAGCAGATGCCCAGCAAGGCAACAACAACCCTTACAATGTGTTCTCGGGGATCTTTTATAGGAGAAGAGGAAGAGACAGAAGTAGATGAGCAAATGAATGAGACTCATTAAGACAGAATGGCGGAAGTGTCCACGCCCACACTGCTTAATGGCTATATGCGGCGCTCTGAGTACTCTGCAGACTGTTTGGAGGCTCTGTCAGGCCGGGAATTGACCTCTGATACATTCTTTAAATCCTTACGAAGTCTAGAGCTCTGTGCTGCCATTCTGAAATGAATGACATGGATGGAAGTCCGCGACTTCTCCATACCTCTATTACTGCTACTCAGACAGTCTTTAATGAAGCTCCTGTCTGTGTATTTAATTTCCCTGGGCTCGAGGGGCATGGAGAACGCTATAGGAACGGCGTACGTTTGGAGAGAACGTACTCTGCTGATATTTAACACAGATAAGACTTTATAGTGTGTTCTTGGTCTTCAAACTGTGCCTTGATCTTTTGACTTGTGGGGTTAACATTAATTATGCCAACAGAAACCACTAACCCCTTTGAAACCATCTGCTGATCTGCTGGCAGTGCTGAACTGGCCATCTCTGTACCATCTGCATAATGAATAAACCTGCTACAAATACGAGCAGTGGTGGCGGAGAAATGCTGCAGAGGCGGAGGAATGGTGGCGGAAGAGCGGAGAAACGATGGAAAGTGGTGACGAAACTAAGGAAAACAGTGGAAACAGTGCAGAGTGGCGGAGAGATGATCGCTAGTGTAGATGGCCAAAGGCTTTCACTTGAGCGAATTACAAAGAAAAGGGCGCAAAACAATGGAGCGGAGCAGGAATGTGGGACCCGGCAGAGGTGGAGGGCGATTGAATCAAAACCGTTAGATCTTAAACCAATGGACGGACAGGATGAACTTGGGCCAATCGCAATCGGAGATCGGAGCGGGGAGCGATTAAATGTGAACCGTTGATCTGCGGGAAGAATGGACAGTCAGGATGAGATCGGAGGGGCAGTGCGATCGGGGGATCGGGAGTTGCGATGACCGTCGGATCAGAAGGGAGATGGACGGTCCGGATCAAATCGAAAGATTTCAATCGGGGCGGCGCCATTGTGACTTGCGATTGCGATCAGAGAGACGGGTGCGATTGAGCGCTGACCGTCGGATCGGCGGGGAGATCAACGGTGGAGAGCACAATCGGAGGGGAAGGAGCGATTAAGCACTGGCCGTCGGATCGCGGGGCAGATCAACGGCTAGGATTTAATCGGGGCAGAGACAGGAAGACTTGCGATCAGCGATCGGAGGCTGTCGCGATTAAGCGCTGACCGTTGGATCGCGGGAGAATGGACGGCTGCGATGCGATCGGGAGGGTATCAATCGGGAGATCGGAAGACAAGGTTGCGATTGATCGGAGGGCACGGTGTGAATGTTGCGATTGCGATTGAGCGGGGGGCTGCGATTAGTGCCCAGCCATCGATCTTTATGATAGATCAACGGACCAAAACTCATCGCGAGACTTTGTGTTAAAAACCGACGCATCGGGGGTTTTCGGCTGTAACAAAGGAAATGCACCCGCCCGGCGCTCCGATTGCGATTGGCCCCCAAGGCTTAAGCACTTGGCTTTGGGGAAGGGTCACGTGGGGAAGTGGTTAAGGGACTGGCGGAAAGGTGCTAGGTCTATAACAAGGTCGGAATATGGGTTTTTTAGCCCTTTTAAATGGATTTTGAAGGCGGAAGAGGGAAACGATAGAGGGAGAAGGGGGAGAAAGGGAAAACAAAGGGTAGGGGAAGAAATTAAAGGGGATTTTGGGGGGATTTGAAGGGTAAGAAGGGAAATAGAAGGGGAGACAAGGGGGGATAAAAAGAGGCTTAAATGAGGGGAAATAAGAGGGAAAAAGGGGGCCTTTGGGCATTTCTTCACAGCAGAGAGGCTCTATAAGGGAGATCAACAGAGGGAATACTATCAAAGGATAAAAGACACAAAGAGGCTTCAAGGACACTGTGTTTTCAGAGGAAATGCATTCCTTGAAGACTCAAAAATGATTTAGCCCCCTATTTGCTTGTCAAAAATTTCATAGGGGGGCTAACAAAGTGTTTTCATTGTCACGAACATGG
Organism: Pinus albicaulis; assembly: GCA_034641835.2. NCBI lineage: Eukaryota > Viridiplantae > Streptophyta > Pinopsida > Pinales > Pinaceae > Pinus > Pinus albicaulis. Next base: position 755,757,114 of record CM076574.1, on the reverse strand, counting down.
GCATCTCGGCACTAACTTCCCACAGAAAAAGAAGAACAAGAAGGTTGTTGGAACTGAAGCTGGTGAGGCCATTGCCTCACAATTTGAGCTTGATTTCTCTTTGATCGCATGCTTGGTTTCAAGGGATATGGGATCGGTGTGGTATCTTGATAGTGGTGCTTCCTTCCACATGACGGGAGATAAGGAGCTTTTCAGTGACTTGGAGGAGAAAGATCTCCAAATGCATATAGAGATGGGCGACGATGGAAGATACAGTGTGACCAACATTGGTACCATTAATTTGATAGGGAGTCAGGTAAACTATTTCAATTAAAAGATGTTATTCATGTTCCAGGTCTGAATAAAAACTTGGTCTCAGTCGCGATGTTGGAGGACAGAGGCTATAACATTGTTTTCAGCAATGGAAAATATTTCCTACGACATAAAACAACGGGTCAAGCCAAGAGGATAGGGATTCAAGTTAAGAATATCCACAAGCTATAGGTAGAAGGCTGCGCTGCAATGATGGGCAAGGCAGAAAAAGTGGTGAGTCGGGATGAGGGCGAATTATGGCACAGGCGATTGGTTCATCTTCATCATGGAGCCTTGAAGGTCATGCAACAAATATCTACTGGAATTCCAATGGGAACACTTGCTCAGTTAGATCAGTGCAAGGGTTACACCATGGGGAAGTATGCAAAATCCACCTTTCATGAAAAGGAGAACAATGCTTCAGTGATCCTGGAAAAAGTTCACACAGACATGTGTGGACCATTCTCGGTTGTTTCAACAACAAAACACAGGTATTATGTTATTTTTGTTGATGAATTTTCTAGTAAATGTTGAATATTCTTCATGTAGAATAAGGATCAAACATTATCAAAGTTATGTGAGTTTAAGGCATTGGTTGAGAAAGAGTCGGGGGAGTAAGTGAAGGCTCCGCGGAACGATAATGGTGGAGAATACATCTCGAACGAATTCAACTTACTTCTGTAGCAAAGAAGGAATTCGAAGAGAACTCATAGCACCTCATAACCCACAGAAAAATGGGGTCGTGGAGAGGAAGAACAAAACGATCATGGGTGTTGCACGAGTGATGTTACATGATCAGGGCCTACTAATGCATTTGTGGGTGGAAGCATGCAACACTGTGTTTTATGTGCAAAATCATTGTCCTCATATAGTACTTGGCATGAGTACACATTTAGAAGCTTTTATTGGTAATAAACCATATGTTTCTCACTTTAAGATTTTTGGCTCACCTGTTTATGTGCATGTGACCAAGAACGCTAGGAAGAATCTAGAGCCGACTGTTGAAGTTGGGATATTTTTGGGGTACAAAGAAACACCCCATAATTATCATTTGTATTTTCCAAACAATTGAATGATTATGGTGCAATGGCATATAAAATTCAATGAGGAGAAAGCCATGAAGTTGCCGCTTGAGAGGGAGCTAGACTTACATGTGGAGGAGGAACTTTTGGTTCCCAAAGATGAGTCTCTAGATGTGGATCACCCACAGGAGGAGGTTCATGGAGTGGAATCCACTCACGTAGAGCCAAACATCATAACTGGTAGAAGGTGTACCACAAAAGCTGAGAGGTTGAAGCTTGATGCGGCACAGAATGTAGGAGTCCCTACTTCACAGCGTAGACAGAGACGGTCTCCTGAACAATTCACTGGATACATGGCTCTCATGAGAAAATTTATTGTGACTAAGCCATCTTCCTTTCAGGAAGCAGTGTTGGAGCCCACATGGGTAGATGCAGTGGTGGAGGAGTATGACTCCATTTTCAGAAAAAGTGCTTGGGAAATTGTTCCAAGGCTGGTTGATAAATCAGTGGTAGGTTCAAGATGGATCTACAAGGTAAAGCAACTTGCTGATGGGAGTGTTGAGAAATACAAGGCCAGATTTGTGGCCTAAGGCTTCTCATAGATTAGGGGATTGATTATGAAGAAACCTTTGTACCTGTCGCACGATATTCTTCCATAAGGACCATCCTTTCTCTCTCAGAGAAGATGGGTTGGCACATTCATCAGATGGATGTGAAGACTACGTTCCTTAATGGGATCATTGAGGAAGAAGTGTACATTGAGCATCCTGAAGCATTTGAGATCTTCAACAGCGAGTCATATGTGTGCAGACTCAAAAGAGCATTGTATGGGCTGAAGCAAGCACCCCGTGCTTGGTACACTCAGATTGACAGCTATTTCACCAGACTTGGCTTCATTAAGAGTGAGGCAGATGCAAACCTATACCAAATTGTGGTGGAGGGTAAGCTTTTAATCATTGTTATTTATGTTGATGATTTAATACTGAATGGTGATGAGTAGTTGATACACTCATACAAGGAGTACCTTGCAAAGGAGTTCGAGATGAAGGATATGGGCCTCCTTCATTATTTCCTTGAATTGGAAATATGGCAGCAAGAAGGTGAAACTTTTGTATCTAAAGGCAAGTATGCAAGGGAGACACTGGGTAAGTTTCACATGGAGGGCTGCAAACCCATGGATACTCCTCTTCCAGGAAATTGGAGGAAAGAGGACGCTACATCTGGAGAGTTAATGGATGCTACTGTCTATCTACAGTTAGTGGGTTTGCTAATGTATTCAGTAAATACAAGACCAGACATATGCTATGCGGTGAATTAGATTATTCAAGTGATGGTTAAGCCTACCAAGCTCTTTTGGAAGGAGAGCAAGCATGTCCTGAGATATCTCAGGGGCACATTTGAGTATGGCTTATGGTACAGACAGACAGATGAGGTGAAGTTTCATGGCTTCACGGATGCAGATTGGGCGGGAAACCCAATGGACATAAAGAGCACATCAGGAGGAGTATTCAGTATCAGATCTATAGTTGTTTCTTGTTACAGCAGGAAACAGAGATCTGTGGCACTCAGTTCAGCGGAAGCAGAATACATGGTAGAAATTCAAGCTGCATGTGAGGCTATCTAGATGAGAAAGATCATGGTTGGTTTGTTTAGTTCTCATTTAGATCCTACAGTGATTCATTGTGATAGTCAGAGTTGCATTAAAATCTCGATTAATCCTGTGTTTCATGATATATCTAAGCATATAGATATTTGATATCATCATATCAGAGATTGTGTGCAGCAGAAGATCATGTTGCTTTAGTACATTCCTACGGAAGATCAGGATGCAGATGTTCTGACGAAGGCGCTCACCAAGAGCAAATTCAAATACCATAGAGACAGGATAGGAATGAAGGATAATCCCTTTCTTGTTGAGAGGGAATGTTGAGATTCAACAAGATGATGATCCTAGTGAAAATTAAGCACCTACACAAGGTGGGGCCTGCAGGCTATTTTTAGGTGTATGTCTATTTTTAGAATGGTGAGAAAATTTTATTTATAGCAGGAGTCTATTTATAGATGGTTGAGAAAATTATATTTATAGATGAGGTTCTATTTTTAGATGCATGGGAGAAGTCTATTTATAGATTGCATGCCTAAAAATAGAATGCATGTCGATTATTATTATCTCATAATAATAATTAGACAATAAATAATAATCTATTCTCTTGAAGAACTTGATTTCAGTTAACTAAAGTGGAAAACCAGTTAGCTGAAGGAATCTTGAGTTCTATGGTTGGTTGGTGGGACATGCAAGTGGACTTAGTTGTAACTGAGTGATTCGAAGTTATAACAGAGTTGGATGTGTAGTCATGTGAGTTGTAAAGTAGTTTAACTCAATTATGTGAGTTAAACTTAGTTGTGCTAGTTCTAACTAAAGATACACTAGTGAGAGATCAGTGAATTAAATATTAAATTAATTCACATGGAGTGATCTCACATGCAACTAAATATTTACTATTGTTAACTACACGCATGTCATATCTAGTGGAGACCTAGTTGAGAGATAGGTGAAAAGGAAAGTTTGACTATCAGTTGTGACATTAGTGGGTGCACTCATGAAACCACACACATATTGGAGATGCCAATGAGGATTTTGTAGTCAAGGCAAGGCAGGATCTCATTCATTCAGGGATTGTGATCAACAAGGATTGCGCATTGGGGGTAGGCTATCAGGAGGTAGTAAATTGGTGCATGAATATGCCAATTTTTGTATGATAGTGTGAGACGATTGTATATTGTACTGAGAGCTCTTGGATTATAGTTTTGTATGATATTTTTTCATGATCCATGATATATACATAATATATGATAGTGGGGTTTTTAACTTTATGCTTTCCCGGTAAAAACATATGTGTTGTGTGTGATTGATCTTTCTTCATGTGTTTGCAATTGGCGATTAAATTTCCACAAATATTTTAGTAGAAGGATTATGTATTTAACAGTGGCATATAATTGTTAGATCAGAAGAATCCAAGAAATACATAATATAATAAAATTTCTACAAATATAGAGATGGAGAATGAAGTGGGGAGGCACCACGGAGCTGCTCTATGGTTTTAACAATAATTCTTGCAATCAACCTGCTAACTTATGTGCAAAGAAACAGACAAATGTGTAAAAATACAGTGAAAATGGAGACTAGAAAATGGTAATGCATCTATACTTTTAATCTTAGAAACAGTGAACAAAAATAAGTTTTTGGGTTTGTGGGAAGGTTCGCCCTCCTCGAGCTCTATTAACATAGATGATAAGGGGTTCTTGATCCACAATTTTTTTTTTTCTCCTCTATTCTATTACTCAGAAGAAAATGAAACCTACAGCAGCACACTGAAAGAAAAACTAAACAACAATTTGAAACATACATGAAATTATCAGAAGAGGAACTAATGAAGTGAGAGAGGGAAGAGAAAAAATACAACAGAGAGTTTGAGGCACATGGATTGGGCCCCAACCCACAAGCCTAGCTCTCTGAAACTTAAATCAGTAAAATGAAATCAATCTGCTCATTTCATAAAATAATAGCCTCATACATTTATGAAAGTTTGATAATTGAGTAAAAGAATAAAAAGCTCAATAGTTTGCAACAAAGTTTAGACCCTTCCTAGCTCTAGCTTTGCTCTATTTATTCTACATGGAAGATACGAACAACTCCCTAGAAAATATTGATTGATTCCACTTGACTCCAAGTAAAAAAATATTGAGTGCACTGCTCTTTGAGTTGCTTGGCTTCCTCTCGAATTCGAATTGTTGGAGAGAATCCTTGGGGATCCTTTGGCTGTCTTTGGAATTCGAATTGCTAGAGAGAATATTTGGGTTCCTTTGTCTGCCTTTGAGAGTTAAGGAGGGTGGAAAATCCTCCTATAATCTCTCCTTTCTGTCTCCTCCAAGTCTTTATGATAAAATCTTTATAAATCTATTCATGATTTTCTGCACTTAACCTCATATTAGGCACTCAGAGTATGTTAGCCTTAATCACCACCTATACTAGCATCATACAACCAAATAATAATAAAAATGAAAGAAAAAGAGATCTAAGAAGTAAAAAAGGTGACCATTAACCCCGTCAAATATGTCTGATGATGCAGCTCATCATCACCCCCTTACAGAATGGTTACTCATCCTCTGAGCAACTAACTCTCCTCCTGCATTTACTTCAAGGCTTTGACAACCCCCCTGATTTCCCGAGGAATAAGTGTGGGATTTTCCCTAAGGGGGTAAAAAACCATTATTCTTTTCTGCATTCTCCCACTCTCTATCTTGTGCATCTGTTTCCTTTTCATCATTCAGCCCCAGTAGCAAAGGTGGGATGAGCTTTAGTCCCAACCATTAGATATTTTTGGCCTACATGGCCCTCTTGTATGATGGTTCCCTTTCGAATGCACCCCTCAGTCTTTCTGGAGTATAGTAATCCCTATTCTTTAGGTTGTGAGGGAGGTTGTTCCATCTCCTCTGGTTGGCCATAATGCACTTAACTTCTATCTACCTAGAAACATCATCAAAGAGGCCTATTACCTATGTTTGAGTCTGAAGGTAGCTTTCAACTAGGGAAGGGTCCCTTTAAATCTCTTGACAGTTAAGGATGACTCCTCTTGGGTTGAACAATTCTAGTCTGATATATAAGGATTCTATATTTCTTCTTCCTATGACCCTCCATATCTCTTTTTCTCTAGTGTCCTCATTCTTCATCCAAGATGCTAGAGCCATTAGTTTCATATCCCCCATTGTGGAATTGGGGTCCCAAGTATCCAGATTTGTTACCACAAAGTTACGCATATAAAACTATACCATTTTTTCCTGATTAGCCATGTTAACTTGCTTGTAGAAATCCATGAATTTCCTACAATATTGGAAAGGTAGTGATCCATGGGAGGCTAGGGTTTTTATTTGAAATAGGAGTCATTGCTCCTTGAGGTACATAGCATATGAGTTAGAAGGGAATCTGTGCTAAAGGGATTCTATGCATAAGTTTGCCATGGTGGCTACTTGCTGCCCTTTTTGCTGCAATTTCTCCTTCAATGCTACATTCTCTGCCTATCCCTTCTGCAGCTGCTCCTTCAGAACTGTTTATTCGATTCTTTCTGTTGGGAAAAATAAATACTGAGAGGGGGGGGGTGAATTAGTATTTAGGGAAAACTGAAACTTTTTACTTTTTCATGCTCTAAAACCCATACGCTACTTTGTTGAAGCTAACTAGCGTATAAACGTGGATATCCTTTATAAAACTCGCGTATACACAGAGATCTAATTATTCCATTAGTTCTTCACTTATATCATTCCATCATTCATTCATTAGATGTTCTATAAACAGTAAACATGTGCAGTAAGAACAGAATAAACCATCACACAAAGCATCACACATGAACACCAGGATTTTTAGGTGGAAACCCAAATCGGGAGAAAACCACCGCTGCAGTTGCTCGGCCTTCAATATTTTATTATAGAGAAAACATCTTACAACATATGTGCTGGCGCAGACTTGACCAGCACGCAGGCACCCACCTGCGCTCGTTTACCAGCCTCTTCTGGAAGGGAGCTCCAACCCCCTGACTCGTTTACCAGCCTCTCCTGGAAGGGAGCTACGACCCCCCGATCTCGTTTACCAGCCTCACCTGGAAGGGAGCTACGACCCCCTGATCTCGTTTACCAGCCTCACTTGGAAGGGAGCTACCACCCCCTGACTGAAGGCTACAACCCTCAGCACCTCTATGGACCACGTTTCATCAATTTTCACACTGGATCCAAAGCATCCTCTAGGACACAACTTGCAGGCCACGTTTCATCATATTTTCAGACTGGACCCTCTCCATACATTTAAGCATAGTCAAAAATCAACTACAGATAGCTAAAACAGAGCAAATCAGATCAGAGATTTCATACCCCATGCTTCAACAAACCCAAGTTTGCATACGCGCTTTCCTTTTACTAATGTCGCGTATATACGCGCTTTCGTCCACATCAACCTGCGTATACCTCTGTACAAATCACAGAGTTAATTTCAATGCACATACGCGCTTTATCTTCAGCAAAGCCGCGTATATACGCGCTTCCTCTGCGGCGAACTAGCGTATGGTTCTTCAGATATTTTAGGTCATTGCAATTCTTCAGAACAAATACATCACACAGATTTTACCCTTTACTTCAGACAGATGTTCGCCTCATCTCAGATCTAATCGTTCCATAAATAGATCTAGCAAGTTCAATACAGATCTAGATCCCCTTCTTCTTCACTCCATCATTGGTGCATCATACTTTCAGATCTTTCATTCAACTGTAACCCTTTCCATTCAGATATACTCCAGAGAGAAGTATTCATTCAAGCTCAGACATCTTGCACCCACACTCATGATTTGCACAATGAATTTCTTCTCCTTATATAGGTTTACCCTTTTTCAATACCATGAGCCAAAACAATACCATGAGCCCAAAACTACATTACATCCGATGGTATTCCTGGACGGGGTTGTTTAGACGAATCATAACCCAATACAATGGGTCAATACCATGGTGGTTACCCTTGGTTTTGCACTTTTTGAGCGCTTTTGCCCATACGCGACTTGGAACGTTGTTTCCCGCGTGCATACGCGACTTCCCCTAGGAAAATCCGCGTATGCCTAGAGACATACTCTTTTCATCATAGATCTAGCACATACTGAATTCCTTTCTTCATTGCCTTCTGTACTCTCTGTAGATACATCAGATTTTCATCTTTAAACAGGTTCATCAAGACATATTCTATCAAGCACAACTTCATCAAGTAAGTTGCCATCTTCTTCATCAAGTGGGTTTCCATTCAAGAACAACTCTCTACATCATATTGTCAACAAACATCATATCACATTAGATTTATAGCATTTACCAATTCCATCAAGTCAAGAATAACTTCATTAGGTGTATTGCCATCAAGGACAACACATGCCAACAATCTCATGTCTTCATCTTCATTCAGTGGGTTGCCATCAAGGACAACATTCTGCATCATATTGCCAACAATCTCCCCCTTTGGACTTGATGGCAACCACAATGGTGTTTGATCATCACAACAGATAGGTACATTAAGAATACAATGACACCATGTCATTCTCTTCATTCAAACACCATGTCACTCTCCCCCTTTGACATCAAGGGCAAAGGGCGGATCAAAAACCAACATACTCTCCCCCTGTTCTCCTCATGTGGAAGAAGCGTTCTGCAGATCTGATATATACTGAAGTGACCAAGCTCCCCCTGAGATCATGCTGAATCTTCAAACATGTTTTCCAATAAAGTACATGACTCTATGAATTTCCTATCACCAATGACTCATACTTACATCAACGATCCATCCAAGTGGATTTACATATGAAACTCAATTACCCAACCAAGTGGGTTTACAATTTTGACTCAGCTACCCAACCAAGTGGGTTTACAAAATTTGACAAGTCCTTACATGACTGAATATTACAATTTTTCAACAAGACCTTTTCATCAAAATACAAATATGACCAGTTATGACCAAAACCAGAAAGACCTCAAGAGAGATCATATATCAGAACCACCATAATGCTAACAATGTATTATACTCAGCAAGACAAGGACTCCCCCTGAAAATGTGCATCCGAACATCCTTTCCTTATGACTGAGGCTCCCCCTTAGTTTGTGCATCCTGAACACTTTCACCAACAAATCATCAAGGCATCTTCATCAAATCACTAGAAATAGAATTATGAGAACTGGAACACCACCTGAGATACCAGACAGTATCAGAGATACCAAACAGCACTGCAGCTGTGCTGAGGAGAGCTGACTCCAAACTGAAAAATGTCAGAAATCAGACATACACGGTTTTCTGTGCATGAACTCGCGTATATATGCGACTGTGTTTCAGAAAACCCGCGTATCCAATTCCATCTTCTAAATTTATGCAGATTTGTTCTTTTGACTGGCAGAGAACACTCCCAGCTTCTGTCTTAGATACTCAAACGCTTCCCTGGACTACAGATAGATAGAATAGTGCAGTTGTGTCTTCAAGCGTCATCCAACGGTTGTAGCATAAGCACATTAGTAACCAAGCCTTCATATTCTTTGCAGCATCAATACAATCTTTCCAAGAGAGATTATCATACCAAAACAACATCTTCAAATATGTGTCAAGCAATCATCCATGTGGTCCAATATCATCAAGATCTTCAAGATTTAACATGAAGTAACATATGTAGGCAAAAGATCTCAACCATAGTAACAAAGATCTGCATGATTTATTTCTGAATCAAACGACTTCCAACTCATCCATGTGTGAACACAAAAGATACTTTTCAGTAAACCGGGATCAAAATCTTATCATAAAAAACCATGTACCAAGTCATCATTAAGCATGAGTATCACAATAACCAAGAATAAGCAGTCATATTGCCAATAATGCAATCATTATTATTCAACTTGTTGCTCCCCCTGAACTAGTGCTCCTCCTTAACTAGTGCAACCTGATTACCTTTATCAGCAAGTCATCAGCAACAATCTCTGCATGATCTGTCCTTATCTCTGATTTATAAGACTTTCATCTCAGCAACGAATAATCTTCATCATCAAGCAACCAGGACTCATCCATAATATTCAACATAAGTAACCAAGTATCATGTCATCATTATTTAAAAATGAGAAATTAAGCTAATATAGAGTCAATAATACAGTTATTAACAATCAGACTGTTACTCCTCCTGAGCCTCTGCTCCAGATCTTTAGCTAGCATATAAATTCTCTTATCATCAATGCATACGCGACTGTGTCTGATGAAACTCGCGTGTATATGCGACTTTTGTTAATATAACCCGCGTATGGAAAGTGAAGCATAGAAAATTTTCATCTTCCTTCATTTCCTCCTGAGTTTGTACCTCCTGTACCTGTCCTTTCCACATCAGATGCGCTGTCAGAAGTAAACATAACCAGAATAATAAAATCAACCATGAGAGTCATCATGCATTGCTCCCCCTGTGATGATACTTTACTAAATCTCATAATGTATCCCACATCATTCCTGCAGTCAATAAGAAAAGTCAGCTTCAGAAGCGGATGACTGCAGTAGGGTCAGAATTCCCTACGTTTCTGATCGGTTCTCCATATTTTTCCAAACTTGCTTGAACTTCCTAACTGTGTGCTAAAAGTTGTCCAATTTCTTAGATCTGTTCAACCTGCATTCCTTTTCTACATGTCCATATTTGTTACAGAAATAACATCTCATGTGTCCAGAGAAATAAGCATAGGAATCATAATGAGTATTTCTAATCTTCCTCCTTTTACAATCAGCTTCTTTATGTCCATACTTGTTACATGAAAAACAATATCCCTTGAAGAAACCAGAGTACCTTTCTATGTAGGAACTGTTTGTTTGAGGCTGAAATGATCTGCTCCTGCAATTTGCTGCAACATGCCCATGATTATGACATTTAAAGCTTTCAACTTTATTGACTGATTTCCTTTGAGATTTCATCATTGTTGGTTGACCTTTTGTCTCTTTCAACACTTCAGGTTTTGCATTGTCATCCTCTGAAGTTTTAGCACTTCCTTGTGAGCTAGATTCTCCTTTAACAGTTTCTTGGAAACCAAGACCAAGTTTGATAGCAGGAGACCTTTGATTACTCAGAATGTTGTCCAAAATGTTAGTACTATCTTGAAACCTCAAAAGTTTAACCTTTTCTTCTAATTTAACTTTGAGAATGTTTACCTCAACCTCCAAGGCTTGACATTGCTTTGTCATGCTTTCTTCTTTCCTTCTTCCATCTTCTACTTGATCCTTCAGATTTAGAATCTCTTCTTTCAACCAATTTTCGTTTTTTTCACATGTTTGTTGCAGCTCTTCATTCCTCTTATTTGATTTTTCCAGATCTTCTTTGAGAGAAATGATTTCTGCTTCAAGGCCTTCCTTTTCAAATGTTTGTAGAGGTTCCTCATTCTTCTTACTTGATGCTTCAAGATCTGCTTGCAGAGAGATGATTGCAGCTTCAAGTTCTTCATTCTTCTTGCTTGATTTTTCGAGATCTGCATTTTGATCGTTGATTTCTGCTTCTAGTTCTTTAATTCGATTGGATGCATAAGTATGAAACCTTTGATACTTGTCCACCTTTCCATTCAGCATTTCTATTTGATCTTTCATTTGAGAGATCATCTCATTGTCGATAGAATCTTTCTTATCAGTTTCCTTTTGTTGTTTTTCAACTTTTATCTTGATAGCTTCTTCTAGATCCACAACTTTACTTTCACTATCTTCACCATTCATTGTACCAATGAGACAATCAGGACCCCAATCACTATCTGATTCAATTTCTGCTAACCATGTTTTCTGAGAGATCTCCTTGTTTCAAGTAGACTTCTTCTTTTGCTTCTTTGCCATAAGTACTTTCAGATCATGGTCAGAATCTTCTTCATCTTCACTGGACACTTCATCATCATCTTCATTTGCATAGAAACTCTTCCTCTTTTCAAATTATTTCCCTTTACCATGTTTTTCTCTATAAGGACATTTAGCAGCATAGTGACCAACTTTTCCACACTCAAAACATTTGAAGGGAAGCTTACCTTTGAATCTTCCAGTGCCTAGTTGGATTTTTCTCACAAAATTCGCTTCTTCTTCTCCGGATATATAGTTGGTTTCTTTGACAACTTCCTTTTCCTTTCCTTTTGTAGACACCTTAAAAGCTACTTCTCTGATTTGAGAAGGACCTCCTTGTCTCATTTCAAAAGCAGTCAAAATACCATGTAATTGAACAATAGTAAGAGTTTGCAGATCTTGTCTTTCTTCAATAGCTGAAACTTTAGAATCAAATCTTGAAGTCAAGGATCTTAAGAATTTTTCTACCAGAGTAGTATCACTTATGGTTTCACCCAAATTTCTCATCCGATTTACAATATCATCTAGACGAAGAAAGAAGCTGGCAACACTTTCATCACTATGCATCTTCAAATTTTCATATTCAATTCTAAGAGTTTGGAGTTTTGCACTTTTTACCTTTGTGTCTCCTTCATAGCTCAGAATGATTTTGTCCCATATTTCTTTTGCTAAATGTAGCTGCATCACTTTATCAAATTCTGATTCAGACATGCTTCCTAACAAGACATTCACTGCTTTGGCATTGATTTCATACTTCTTCCTTTCTGCTGCATCGGTAGGAATACTTGCTGGGTATTGATAACCTTCTTCCACAATTGCCCATACATCTGCACCAAGACTTTGCAGATATGCTTTTGTTCGTACCTTCCAGAATATCAGATTGCTTCCATTGAATAGAGGTGGCTTTATAGACATTACTCCTTCTTGACTTCCCATTGCGACGGATCTCCTTTAAGCGATCAAGCTTCTGCAAAAGGACCCGCTCTGACACCAATTGTTGGGAAAAATACTGAGAGGGGGGGGTGAATCAGTATTTAGGGCAAACTGAAACTTTTTACTTTTTCATGCTCTAAAACCCATACGCTACTTTGCTGAAGCCAACTAGCGTATAAACGTGGATATCCTTCATAAAACTCGCGTATACACAGAGATATAATTATGCCATTAGTTCTTCACTTATATCATTCCATCATTCATTCATTAGATGTTCTATAAACAGTAAACATGTGCAGTAAGAACAGAATAAACCATCACACAAAGCATCACACATGAACACCAGGATTTTTAGGTGGAAACCCAAGTCGGAGAAAACCACCGCTGCAGTTGCTCAGCCTTCAATATTTTATTATAGAGAAAACATCTTACAACATATGTGCTGGCGCAGACTTGACCAGCACGCAGGCACCCACCTGCGCTCGTTTACCAGCCTCTCCTGGAAGGGAGCTACGACCCCCTGACTCGTTTACCAGCCTCTCCTGGAAGGGAGCTACGACCCCTCGATCTCGTTTACCAGCCTCACCTGGAAGGGAGCTACGACCCCCTGATCTCGTTTACCAGCCTCACCTGGAAGGGAGCTACAACCCCCTGACTGAAGGCAACAACCCTCAGCACCTCTATGGACCACGTTTCATCAATTTTCACACTGGATCCAATAACTTCAATAGAACACAACTTGCAGACCATGTTTCATCATATTTTCAGACTGGACCCTCTCCATACATTTAAGCACAGTCAAACATCAACAACAGATAGCTAAAACAGAGCAGATCAGATCAGAGATTTCATACCCCATGCTTCAGCAAACCCTAGTTTGCATACGCGCTTTCCTTTTACTAATGTCGCGTATATACGCGCTTTCGTCCACATCAACCTGCGTATACCTCTGTACTAATTATAGAGTTAATTTCACTGCGCATACGCGCTTTATCTTCATAAAAGCTGCGTATATATGCGCTTCCTCTGCGGCGAACTAGCGTATGGTTCTTCAGATATTTTAGGTCATTGCAATTCTTCAGAACAAATACATCACACAGATTTTACCCTTTACTTCAGACAGATGTTCGCCTCATCTCAGATCTAATCATTCCATAAATAGATCTAGCAAGTACAATACAGATCTAGATCCCCTTCTTCTTCACTCCATCATTGGTGCATCATACTTTCAGATCTTTCATTCAAATGTAACCCTTTCCATTCAGATATACTCCAGAGAGAAGTATTCATTCAAGCTCAGACATCTTGCACCCACTCTCATTATTTGCACAATGAATTTCTTCTCCTTATATAGGATTACCCTTTTTCAATACCATGAGCCCCTTTTTCAATACCATGAGCCAAAACAATACCATGAGCCCAAAACTACATTACATCCGATGGTATTCCTGGACGGGGTTGTTTAAACGAATCATAACCCAATACAATGGGTCAATACCATGGTGGTTACCCCTGGTTTTGCACTTTTTGAGCGCTTTTACCCATACGCGACTTGGTACGTTGTTTCCCGCGTGCATACGCGACTTCCCCTAGACAGATCCGCGTATGCCTTGAGACATACTCTTTTCACCATAGATTTAACACATGTTGAATTCCTTTCTTCATTGCCTTCTGTACTCACTGTAGATACATCAGATTTTCATCTTTAAACAGGTTCATCAAGACATATTCTATCAAGCACAACTTCATCAAGTAAGTTGCCATCATCTTCATCAGGTGGGTTGCCATTCAAGAACAACTCTATACATCATATTGTCAACAAACATCATATCACATCAGATTTACATCATTTACCAAGTCCATCAAGTCAAGAATAACTTCATCAGGTGTATTGCCATCAAGGACAACACATGCCAACAATATCATGTCTTCATCTTCATTCAGTGGGTTGCCATCAAGGACAACACTCTGCATCATATTGCCAACACTTTCCTCCTCTCTTGGTGATTCTTCAATGATAATTGGGCTCGTGGGAGGATTTTCTGGCTCTCTCTAAATTATCCTCTGACTCTTTTCATCTCTAAAATACATAGAGGTCCACCTTTTTCTCTTTGCACTCAGAGGAGCTAAGGTGGAAACTAACTCTTTGCCTTGAGGGGATGTGGTGTTATGTAGTGAGTCTACTTCTTGCTCACTTTCTGCTACCTCTTTGGCTCCTATTGCCATCTCTTCTGTTTTTCCTTGGTCCTTTTTCTCTTCCTCTTCTTCTTCTGGTTCTTCTTGTTCCTCTGCTAGTTCTTCTTCTTCTAGTTCCTCTTCTTCTTCTGGCTCTTATTCCTCTGTTGGTTCTTCTTCTTCTTCTAGTTCATATTCTTCTTCTCTAAGGCTAGAAGTGGAATTCTTCCTTTTTTATGTTGTTTGCTATAAAATATTCCCTGCTCATATTTACGAAAGAGGACCAGGCCATGGGTAGAGTGACATTTTTCTATTGCTGTTGTTGCATGCTATCCCATAATACGTGACTGAAGCTCACTGTTGTTGTGCTGCAGGATTCCATCGGTATCTCTCCATTTAAAAAATTTCAATTTACTGGTTTGGATGAGATGAGCCCTCTTTATTATTAAACTGCGCAACTAATTTTTATTTTTTTTTGAAGCGCTTATGTAACGCGGCTTGTTAGTATCTGGTATTCCATAGCATCACTAGGTGACTATGGATTTTCTACAATCTACTAAAAATAAACATTCCCCAACCATCATCTTATTTTTAGAAATCTCACTACCTTCATTATCCTCATTTAACCTATTCTACTATATCTCATTTTTCCTTCTCTAATTACCCTGATGTTCTAAAAATTCCATGGTTTGATCCTAAATCCCACATTTTTTACCCTTGTCCCCTTCTTAAACCCCCCTTCTCCTCATCAAAATGCTCCCCTTCATTCATTTCCCTTCTTCCCTCAAAACAATGTAAAAACTCTTTTTACATTGTTTTAGAACTAAATATTATCTTATTCAGGACCCGCTTTCTTATTGAATAAAGCTTTGTTTTGTTTTAAAAACTACCTGACCCCACATTCTTTAAAAACCCCGTGCTACGATTAAATAAACCTTTTGCTCCGTATACCCCTAGGCCCCACCTTCTAAACATTCATGTGGTGCAAATCCCCCAACCACCCTTGGATCAATTCCTCCCAATCCAACGGCCCTAATTCCACATCGAAAACCTAAATGCGTAGGGCTTAAAATGAACCCTGCGATATCAGCAGTATTATCACCTGTCCTCCCTGTTATAGAGGTAAATCCCCTCTGCGGACAGAAGCGATTCCTACTAGCCCAGATCGGGTCTAGCAACAATCGTATCACGCTAAGGCACAGGTTCCTAATTACAATAAACCAACTTGCGAATAAGGCCTACCTCAAGTCCAATGTTGTTGTTTGTAGGGAAGATGGTGCTCCCGTTTCTTTTCTCCGATAGATCACAATCCTCTCGCTCGCCGCGATCAAACACCTGCACACACAAGAAACACGACAAAAACAAGCGTAAAACCCGATATATGCAATTATGTATCAGTCAGAGAAGAAACAACTCATGATCATAATGAACAATATGAGTGGAACCATAACCAATATTCGCTTATCATTAATTCATACAAAGGAAAATACAACCAGGCTCTGACACTGAACCTTCCTTCAGTGGGTCGTCAGCAGAATACGTCTCAGTAAAGCTTGTTGGGAATGGGGACAAGCCTCTCTCTTCAATCTTCAATCTCCTTGCTATGGATTTGGAACTATGAGGACTATTAAAGCTCTTGCAGCATCTTTAGGCTATGAAGGCTCTTGGAGATTCAACCATTCACCCTTCAGCTATTTAGCCCTTCAGCTATTTAGCCCCTTCATCAATGGATGAAGGCTATATTTATAGAGGAGAGGAGGAGGTTGGGATCCCTAAAATAGTGGAAGGGAGGCCTTATCCCTTGGGAGGTTCCCCATAAGGTGGAAACAAGAGGCCAAAGGAGGAAGGCCGTGGTTATTCAGTCGAAACCACTCTCGATGACTCATCCACGAAGTTGTTGTAATTGAAACTTCGCCTCCTTTTTAAAAAAACTTTCCTTAAGTAGATTAGCGCGGGTGCTTAATTGGGATAGAGTGCCAATTGGCACAGGCTCAGTGTTAATTTTCCCCATTGGCACAAGGACATAACGAGCTACCAGTGCCAAGGAAAAAACAAGTGTTTTTAGGGGTCTGCTTAGGAAATGATCAACAGAAGAAATGTTGTCTTCATGGAAAGGGATGAAATGATGGTATTTGCAAGGCATGAAACTACTTATTGGTCACAGAAATGACCCTCCAATGGGAAAGATGGGGATTTCAGGGACGGTGACAAATTGATGTGCACCAGATGCCCCCTAAAGCATGAGGCCCGAAAGAGAGAGAGAGGTGAAATTCTTTACGAGAATGTGTCCAACTGAAAACACTGTCGTTGGAAAACCTGCATAGAGAAGTACAACTGATATCTCAAATACATGACATATGTGGCATGGGCGCAGCCATCCATAACAGAGTATATAATACTCCAGATCTGAGGTCTGGACACAGCCATCCAGTGAGGATCGATAAATAGACTCAGGTATGGTCGCAGCCATCCAGTGAATGAGTCATGTAGCTAATCATAATAATCCACAAAATCGCAGCCTAGATTCCAACAGAGAAAATCCAAGGTCTTGCGCTCCATCTCGACCTGAACAAAGCACAAGTTCAAGCATGCGAATAAGTGAGCTGAAGTCGAACATGCAATAACATTGCCTGATTACCAGGCAATGATGAAATCTGTTAACAGACGTGAGAGGTACCACCAATAATGACAATGGCCCTCAAGGTACTATAGGTACAATCTACGGCATGCGAATCAGTGAGCTGGCGTCGAACACCTGTAGAATCACTCAATCGGAGGCCAATGATGAAAACCTCACGTCGAACGCGAAGAACCTGCCATTAAGGCATGTAGGCTCCAAAGTACTAGAAGGGAGTCTCTAGATCAGCTTCCTGGATAATGAGCTGAAGTCGACAGGAAGTGACCTTGTTCGAAGGTGGGCCATAGTGTTTCCCACATCATCGACACGAGATAGAGGAACATAATTTCTTTTGTGAATCAGGATCAGATGAGAATCAAAGGAAGGTTGAAACTTGCAGAGGTCAACTTCTCTTGAACATATCGGCGGCATGACGGTGGATTTGGCAGTATTTGACACAAAGGTCATGGTGACGAGGCAAAGAGTAGATGAGAGGTCAAAAGGATTACCCAAACCCACGGAGGCAAGTGGAAAACGAGATGAGATGTCCCCAACCCGACACGAATGCAGACAAGTGCCATGTTCAAGAGCGACATACTACCGACACAACAACGATTTTGGTTCCATTTTTCCCCACCATTTCTGGCGAGTACCTCTTTATTTTTACACAAGCTTGAAGAGGATACCATATGCTTTTCATATAAGTTAGTCCTTCGGATGAATCCATCCTAGTACATTTAACGAGCCCTAGGAAGGAGAAACTCGAATATCGTCATTACAACTGAATCCAATGTCATCAGGGCTTAACGAGTCTGACAAAGGGAGAACTCGACATATTTTCATGTTTAGAGAGTTTGAAAAGACAACAGAAAAGTAAACTCCAATGGTCCCTTTTCGTAAATAGTTCCTCAAACCCGAAAAGGTAGAAAACTATGTCTGAGAAAACCTCCTAGTCGTGATAGGCTAGGGTATTCCTTTTTCGTAAATAATCTATCCCAGCCCGAAAAAGGGGTAAATGTATACTGGGTATATGTCGTTTCGTAGCCACTTTAACAAGATCAAAACGACAAGGGGCTTGGCAATCTTTTCATATTTAAAGAGTCAGAAAAGAGCTAAAAGATGACTCCTCCTAGAGGAACGAGTGGTATAAAGGGAAGCAACTGGTTCCGGCGATGGTGGAACTACTCAAAACATGATAAAAGTCAAGAGGATGGCTAACAAGACCACTCATCGCAACGGTTCCTCAGGAACGGATAAAACAACCAAGTGAAGGCATAT
Source organism: Pinus albicaulis (assembly GCA_034641835.2). Classification (NCBI taxonomy): domain Eukaryota; kingdom Viridiplantae; phylum Streptophyta; class Pinopsida; order Pinales; family Pinaceae; genus Pinus; species Pinus albicaulis. The sequence goes on along the minus strand of CM076574.1, from coordinate 755,738,393 downwards.
GATCGGCCAAGCAGATAATGACGATGGAGTGAGAAAACCATGGCTCATCTGGAAAAATAGGCTGATAAAATGGCAATCACAAGAGGTAAAATGGGAAAGGTTTCATTTTTACACAATCTTGAAATCAGGAAAATCTGCTTGAAGTTGGTTTCATTTTTATACAAGCTTGAAACAAAGAGAAAATATGCTTGAAACCGGTTTCATTTTTACACAAGCTTGAAACAGAAACAAACTATGCTTGAAAAAGTAAGCATGCCCCCAACATGGTGACTCAATTTGAGGTACATGCCCCCCAAGCTTCAGTCCATGCATCTGAGTAAACAGATGGAGGGAGCGAAGGTTCAAGTTACAAGATCTAAGAAAGACTCGACTGGGATTTTACGAGATCTGATCAAAGACTCGAATTGAACAAGAACATGTTTCATTTTTTTAACGAGGTTGACACATTAAAAGAACTATCCTCAGAAGACCTTTTTTAATTTTTTAAGGAGCTTGACACAAGAAAACAAACTCTGCTCCGACAACCTGGTTTCATTTTTTAAAGAGCTTGACACAAGAAGGGAACCATGCTCTGACCAGCTTGTTTCATTTTTTAAGGAGCTTAACACAAGAAAACGAACTGTGCTCCGACCAGCTTGTTTCATTTTTTAAGGAGCTTGACACAAGAAAACTAACTATGCTCCAACAGACTTCATCATAATGAACAATAATTCATCGCTTCCAAGAGTTCCACTCTCGATGGAAGGAAAACATCCTGGAAGTCAGGACCCAATGCCCCCAGCACCTGATGCACAATGGCACTATCACTGGGTACAGGCACGGGGTAGGTAGCCACATAGTTGACTTGTGGTGGGGTAGATACAATGGGTGGATAAAAACTAGGAAGGGATGATGGCGGGCCAGCTGCCACATCAAGACCAAAGAATGAAAGTTGATCAATGGTCACGATCTGTCCTTCATTTGGAAAACAGACCACACAAAAAAGGGAGGAGACAAGTGCTCCCATGGCATAGGTGTAATCGCGCCCCAAGATCAGATTGAAATCCAAGGGGCCTGGAACAACCATCATGTTCATATGGACAGTTTTTCCTCCCAAAGTAACAGGTAACCTTGGAAGGATCCCTAATGGTTGACTAGTTCTTCTGTTAAACGCCAACAGATTCTGCGTAACAGGCACAAGCGGAGGCGAACCAAAAGCTTTCCAAGTAGTTGAATACAGAATACTAACAGACGCACCTTCTTCTATAACCATTCTGGGTACGACCAAACCAAAGGCCTGTACCGTTATCTCAAAAGGCACATAAGATGGAAGGCGGTATCCTGCAAATCGACTCCAATCAAAGGAAGCGACCAAACTACTCGGAGGGGCTACCATCGAACCGAGATGGTCTTCCCCTAGTGTTACGATAAAAGAAGGAGCATCCTCCATGACCTCCATCTCGAAGGCTGGAGTAGTATCCTCTGGGACCTCCATCACGGGAGGCGGAGGAGTAGCTTCTTGAGGTATAGGGACAGGAGAATCCTTCTCCAAGTCTAAGGAATCTGAAGAAACAAGAAGAACCTGAGGGATGTGAGATCCACTCTCAACAGAAAAGACTTGGTGCACCACAGACGGGGCCAGCTCAATCGATCCCACGACTAATGGTTGGTCGGGGATGGATTCCTGAATCTGAATTTCCGAGGGAGCGGGATCGACCAAGGATGAATCTTGACCAATCGTAGGATCAGCTGGTGGAGGACTCAAAGAAAGCTGTTTATAACCATTTGGGAGGCATGGTGTAGAGACAATTACGTTTTCCAAAAATCTCTTGGCTTCATCCATATACGGACAAAGGTGAATGGCATGGTGCCCTTCACACAACTTACAGGGATTGGTAATCTTACCCTGCTTCTTAGGAGCCTTACCAGCACCAGTTGAAGATGTGCCCCCAACCTGACTCCCGGAAGCCAAAGGCAATGACGGACGCCATTGGACCATACTTCAAGCACCTTGGGAATGCCAGGGCAGTCTCTAAGAAGATGGTCTCCCATGCACAACATGCAAGGGAACTTGACTTTCCGCGGAGGGTTGGAAGGTTTATCAAGAGGAGGTGTTTCAGAAGCAGTAGTTGTAGCCTTAGCCTCTCTCTTATCAGACTTCTTCTTCTTTGTCTTCTTCTTATTCTTCTTAGCCACCCGGTTACTTGAATCCAGACTTTCACTAGGTGAAGTAGAAGAGGAGGACGCAGAAACAGGTGAAGAAGGGGAGAGGTCCACCTTGGAATCAACATGATGTTGTTCAGGCGGAGGAGAAGGTTGAACAGTATCTGGGACATTCAAGACCACAGAGGTTGAGAACAACCAAACAGGCAACCCAACAGTTATCCTAGGAAGGGACAATGTTGCCATATAAGGAGCGCCAACATTTCCAAAAGGAGGAAAAGGACCCGGATTCCCATCGGAGGAGATTCCTTGGTTGGTGAACTCCGGAAAAATTGCCATCAACAACTCAAAATCGCACACGGGCTAAAAACCAAGGCACACAATCAAACAGCCATCAAGCAAACTCTAAAAGGGCATGTGATCGCAGGTGATTTATTTTAACACATTGAAACTTATAAACTTCACCGTTTCATGTTTTAAGAGTCGAGAAACGGATGAAAGATGACTCTATCTCTTTTAGTTTTGAAGCAAGCGTGAAAGGAAAAGCGCTTGGTGATATTTTCAAATTTAAGGAGTCAAATAAGATCAAAATTACTGCTAAGGAATTCTAGGCAAAGGGTGTACCAAATAACCGTGAACTGCAATATACACCTTGGTTTCAAAATGAAGGAGAAATCAACCAAGGACTTAATGTACGTGCAGGAAATCTCCCCGAATGTTGTGTCTGGTGTATCACGGGTATAGGGCGGCAGACTCGGCTTCCTATGGATAAAGGATAGAAACCTAGTGGGGTCTCCCTTTATATACGTGACGGTACAGGGAGCACAAGTCCATACTAGTGCTATCTAAAGCCAAGAGGCGAACGACAGCTACTAGGTTTAAAGACGTCGGAACACGTCTCTAGCCTAGACCTCTAAATATTTCATTAATGTTTCAATGATGCCTTATTGTAAATTGAATGAATTTTAACGTTTATCTTCAATTATGTTTCAGTTTTCAGACCCTAGCGAGTGTTATGTCTAAAAATCTCTTAAATGCATACTACATGCCAAAGTATATCATTTCATTCGATGAAAACTAATTACGAGAGAGTTAAGAGCTTTTCACACAATAACAAAACGATCAGAAAACAACCAATGATATCTCTAATGCAGCTAATGGAAACTAAAATATTTTCTTTCAAAGTTACTAATCACTAATAACATCGAAAATATTTAATTCACACTAACTAATCCAAAGCAAAAGAGATTTTTTGTATTTTCAATGTTTAAGGGCAAAATGCACTAACAAAATGAAAACTAATGAGACAAGCAATTTTAGAAGCAAAAGCAAAAGATGAAAACAATCAAATTTCACTCAATGCAAGCACACAATCAGATCTCAAATCGACAAAAAGTCCCTCAAATCAAAAGACACCCAAAGACTCAATTGAACCATGTAATCTAGGCCCAAAACGAGACAAAGCGGAACTTGAATGAAGAAGGAGTCAATCACTCAAATAACACACTAAAATGATAGACACCACCAAACGAATGCAGAGAAGTAATCACAAAGTTGACTGAGCAGATAAAGACCACAAAATCCCAAGGGAGGCTCGATGCACAATAACACCTAGATGCCCTAGGGTTATAATGTAAAATCGATAGAAACGGGCAAACAACCAAAGGATGAAGGTCACAGTCAGTCAAAAAAGGCTCCAGAACACTCAGGTAGTCGAAAAAATGAAACCAAAACCACAGATCAGGCTTAGAAAGCTCAAAACCAAGCAAACCCTAGCACCTTTCAGCATTGGCGTCACTGTCAGGCTGAAACTAGTGCCATAACAGGATTGGCACGGGTAGTAAACAGGCAACTAGCACCAATTGGCACGACTATCAGGCTATTAAGCACGCTAGTCAAGTTTTCTATGAAAAAATAAAAATAAGCAATCCAAGCAGCAGACCATTGATGTTGGAGCTCAAGCCAAAAGCCAACTCACAAAAGGAGCCAACCAAAATAACTGATCAAGCAGGCAAAGTCAAGAATCGACTGAAAGACAAGACAATACTCCAAGTGTTCAGTTCATAAACTAAATCGGAGATTGAATGAAGCAGCATTCATCTACTTTCGCTAATGCAGAGCAAGAGCGTTTCGAAGGCTATCTGGCTAACTTCAGGCTCCGTCTATAGTTTATAATGCAAACAACAAGCTAACTCCCCAGTGGAGTCGCCAATTTGTTGTAGAGGTAAATCCCATCTGCGGACAGAGGCGATCCCTACTAGCCCAGATCAGGTCTAGCAACAATCGTATCACGCGAAGGCGCAAGTTCCTAATTACAATAAACCAACTTGTGAACAAGGCCTACCTCAAGTCCAACACTGTTGTTTGTAGGGAAGATGGCGCTCCCGTTTCTTTGCTCTGGTAGATCACAATCCTCTCGCTCACCGCGATCGAACACCTGCACACATAAGAAACACGACAAACACAAGCGTAAAACCCGATATATACAATTATGTATCAGTCAAAGAAGAAACAACTCATGATCATAATGAACAATACGAGTGGAACCATAACCAATAGTCGCTTATCATTAATTCATACAAAGGAAAATACAACTAGGCTTTGACGCTGAACCTTCCTTCGGTGTGTCGTCAGCGGAATACGTCTCAGTAAAGCTTGTTGGGAATGGGGACAAGCCTCTCTCTTCAATCTTCAATCTCCTTGCTACGTATTTGGCACTATGAGGACTATCAAAGCTCTTGTAGCATCTTTAGGCTATGAAGGCTCTTGGAGATTCAACCATTCACCCTTCAGCTATTCAGCCCCTTCATCAATGGATGAAGGCTATATTTATAGAGGAGAGGAGGAGGTTGGGATCCCTACAATAGTGGAAGGGAGGCCTTATCCCTTGGGAGGTTCCCCATAAGGTGGAAGCAAGAGGCCAAAGGAGGAAGGCCGTGGTTATTCAGTCGAAACCACTCCTGATGACTCATCCACGAAGTTGTTGTAATCGAAACTTCGCCTCCTTTTTAAAAAAAAATTCCTTAATTAGATTGGTGCGGGTGCTTAGCTGGGATAGAGCGCCAATTGACGCGGGCTCAGTGTTAATTTTCCCCATTGGCGCGAGGACATAACAGGCTACCAGCACCAAGGAAAAAATAGGTGTTTTTAGGGGTCTTCTCAGGAAATGATCAACAGAAGAAATGTTGTCCTCATGGAAAGGGATGAAATGATGGTATTTGCAAGGCATGACACTACTTATTGGTCACAGAAACAACCCTCCAATGGGCAAGATGGGGATTGTAGGGATGGTGACAAATTGATGTGTAACACTCCCTGCCATGCATCATGCACCCTATGTTATCGCATCCCCGCGATCTACACCGCCTCACCACTCTCATCCCATACGAAAAATGTTTACCACCTCCCTACCATAACGCGAAACCATTGACCCTTTTCAAATATATCAAAGGCCTGTGTCTCAATGATAAGACCCCATCCACCATTTATGCCCTTGCAACACTCCAAAAGGCCCAAAAAGCCCCAACCAAATGCAGAAAACAAACAAGCCCCATTTTCCGGACTCTATCCACAAACGCAGGTTTTAATTAACAAATTTTTTTAGCGTGCAGATGATTATACATGGCGAAAATGCATAAATTTCATTTCTAAGGTCGAATAATTGTTTTAAACAGGTCCTTTGGGTGACAATCCAGAATTACTTATTTCATCTAAGGGACCAGGAGTGCAAGATCAATCTGAATCATCAATGAATCATGACCATTGATGGTCATTCAATCACTCCAAAGGAAGTAAGAGTTCTCCATAGCATAGGGCAAATAAATAAAAGAATTTATAGTGGTTGCGCAAAGATATATGCAAATAAAGAACACAGTCACCAAGTAGTCAAAGATAAAAGGGGTTAGGAGATTAATCAAAGGTTAAAGTCAGGCAAACAAAATTAGAAGACAAAGTGAAGATAGAAAGCAGATTAAAAGAATTAAACACAAAAAGCAGAATTAAGGAAAATGAAAATCCAAGTTTAAAGGTAGATCAGAGGTTTAAAGCACAAATCAAAAGAAAATCAGCAAAGAAGACATATCCGAATGACAAGGAAAAACAACAATTACTTCTTCCAAATCTCATTTGGCCACCTATAGTCTATTTATGCTAAAAACACCTACCTCATTTAATGTTCCAATCAGAGATATTTCTCAGCTACTCAAAATTGATTGTAAAGTTAATATTAAAGCTAAAAAGTCAAAAAGATCTCAAAATTTAGCTCAATAGTTAAGTTAAAAGTTATTATTACAGTGGGCCAGTCAATGATATTTTTCTTTAGGCCTTGCATGGTCTCAAAGTCAAGGTTACATTAACTCTGTAACTAATGCAAATCTGTCACCCTAGGTTAGGGCAACCTCCTCATTTTGCAGATAAATACTGCATGTATTGTTCATTTTTAGTGTGGGTTGGTTGGTTGGTTAGTTGGCTGAGCTGCTAGGCTGGATTTTGATCAGAAAATGAGTTGCAGAGATTGTTGCATTGGAGCATTGTAATTTTTTTGGACATCAGTAATATAAGCACATTCATAAGATTATTGAGTTATGTTAATGGTGATGTTATCCTTCTTTATAAAATGTTCTCTCTTCTATTTTCCATACTGCCCATCATTTCTCTGATAAAAGAATAGAAATATTAGATTAAGATATGCTCTCTTGGCACCTTAATATTGCATACTTCTTTCATCTTAATGTTTTCTTCTGCAAGGTATGATTATAGAATTCAGGGGTGTCCTGCTCTTTAGTTCCACCTAGCTTGTTGCCTTGAAGTTTACTTAGTAGAGTCTGGTCAAAGAAGTTTATGGTTTTCCCTATCCTTTGGTTTTTCTTAAACTGTTGTTTTAAAGGCCTTATTTTAAGTTTGATTAAAGAATTTAGGGGCATCCTACTCTTTAGTTTCGTTGACTGTTATCTTCAATGTTTTCTTTGCCTGAAAATAGTAGCTAGAGAATTCAGGGGTGTCCTGCTCTCTAGGATTGTCGGATTGTTGTCTTAAGGTTTACTTAGTAGATTTTAGCTAAAGGAATTTATGGTTTGACCTTCTCTTTATTTCCTCTTAAAAATTCATATTAAAGGCTTTTCTTGTTGAATTATAGTTAAAGGATTCTTAATTTCCCTTTAGTTTTATTGATTTCACAACTTGTTGTCATTTCATATTTCATCTAATCTAAAAGATCTGCTTGATATAGTTAGCTTGCCTTATGAAAACCCTTGCAGAGTTGATGTACAATTAAAGCCTCTTATGACTCCATAGCCCAATGGATTAATGTTTCTCACAGTCTATCTATTCATCTGAAACAATCAATCAATTAATCAAACAATCTATCAACCAACAAAAAGAAAACAACCCCAGAACTTCATAACTAGCCTAAAAATAGAAAACATAAGCATAAAAGTAAAATCATTCTCATCACAAAAACAGAGAGAGCCCTCTCTGAGTCCAGGAAGGCTAGGTCATTGGACTCCAAAGCGGTTTGATGTGGTTCCCTGCAGAGTTGTTCTTGCCAATCTTGAAAATCATGGTGAGCCAACATACTCGCGACCATATTGGGGATCTGAGTTATTAAAATAGCTTAATATTCCCTCAAGAAATCAGAAGACCCCTTTTCAGACTTAGATGAATCAAGTGTTAGCCAAGACTGGTATCTGGTTACTGATGGTGGACAACAGCCAGCCTAAAGACAGTTAAAAATCATCCACCTGGTGACTCCACTGGTTTTCAGCAGGCCTGCTCACTCCACTGGTTTTCTACAGACTCCACTGCGAAAATTATTGAGAAATATTGATATTATCAAACCTGAAATGGAACCCAGTCAAAATAATTTGTGAATAAAGTATTTATTTCACATATTGGTTTGTTTTTCAAAGCTATTACTAAAACTCTCAACCTTTCTAAACCTTGGGTCCAAGTTCTAGCTTCTAGAAAAATTTGTACCAGATCCCATCCTAACCCAAACCCTCCTGCAATAGTTGATAACCCTGAGAACATCCTAAGGAAATATCCTAGATCTAAAAATCCAAATGCTAGCAAACCTATTCACAAAGCAAGCTCCTTACCTAAAAACCTTAAAGACTTGCAAAATATCCTATCTGACTCACCCCTAGAACAAAGCTTATCTAGGACTAGATCTTAGAATTGGGTAACTCAGATATTTTTAGACACATCTACCTTACAACAGCATCCTGTTGTACTAACTTCAACCCCCATTCAAACACCCACTACTCACCTTCCTCCATTTAACCCTTTACCTCCTTTTTTCACTCCTCCACCTTTTAACCCTCCTTTGTTTCCCCATCCCCCAGCCATGGCAACTTGGTATGCTCCATTGGTCCTACCATTGCCTTTAGTATTTCTACCACAGGAATATCAGTCCAATATTCCCTTATATGATGCAAGTAGTTCTACTACTGCTCAACAACATGTGGATAGAGTGAATTTTTGTTTTGACAGACAAGAAATAGATGGTGAAACTGTTAAACTAAGAAAGTTTTCTCAAAGCTTAGGGGGAGAAGCAAGGAAATTATTTAAAGGCCTAACCCCTAATAGTGTACATGACCTCCCTACTTTTCATCAATTATTATTAAACAAATGGGAAGTCAAAAATAACCCTCTCCAAATATTATCAGAGTATGAAAACATTAAGAGAAATTTTGGAGAGGGTGTCCAAGAATACTGCACTAGGTTCAATAGAGTAATAATGCCCTCCCTACCCAGATGAAACATCCAAAAGGTCTAGCCTTAATGAAATTTCCAGATGGTTTTGACCCATAAATGGCTTACCAAATAAGGGAAAGAGACCTTCTTACATTAGAAGATATGCAGAGGGGTGCAGTAAATGTGGAGGCAAATCTGATTGTGAAAAGGGCTAGGATGAAAAATGAAAAGAGAGTCACATATAGGGAATAAAATACACCCTCATCATCTGATACTAAAATTGATAACTGAGCTAGAACCATGGAAATGATGATGGAGAGAATAAACATGAATGAGAGAGCTTACCCCAGAGAAAACCAAGAAGATCCTCAAAACAAAAATCAAAACCAAAACCAAAACCAAAAATTTAGAAGAAATCCCCTTCGGATAAGAAAAATAGGTCCTGACCAACAAATCAGGCCTCCTTTCCAAGAAAACTATGTTGATGAGGATGAGGGGGTGATTGAAGAGCTAGAACAAAGTCAAATCAATCTAATGGGAGTAAATAATGAGGATATTTTTTTCCTCACTGAGGAAGAACAAAGAATTTTTTCCCCAGATGAAGAAGAATGCCTAGAATCCGAAGACTATGAACAAGGCTTCGAAAATTCCATCATGGAAGTACATAGACAATATGACCTTAGAAGCAATAAAGCCCAAGACACTCCCAAGAGAAACAACCCAGAAATTTCTTCTAGGAAGATCCCTGAAAATATTTCTTAAAGGACAGCAGAAAATTCAAACACGGTGGTTAAAAGTTCTGATAAAAATAAAAACAAAAACAATCAACATAGTGGTGACCAAATCAACATTAGTAATCCATCTAGTAGCCCTAACAAAACTGTTTTAACTGAGACTCCAAATAAAAATCAACAACCTAAATTTGTTGTAAAATCAGTGTCTGATAAAACTAATTCAAATATGCTAAAAACACAGACACCTTTCAATATTGAGAATGAAATTGCCAAGATAAAAATCTCCTTACCTCTTACTAAATTAGTTGCTCAAGATGTATATAGATCCCAAATTTTGAAAGCTTTAAATATAGGAGAAAATGTTGATTCTATAAATCTGAATGATGACAAACATGAACTTCTGTGTGGACCTGAAGTACAAGGAAAATTTCAGGAGGGAGGTGTACCTCCATTTTATTTCAGTTTGAACATTCATGATAAAATTCTTCATAATGCCATGTTAGATTCAAGAGCTTCACATAACCTCATGCCAAAGGTAGTAATGGAAAGACTAGGTGTTATGAAGGTAAATCCCCTCTGTAGACAGAGATGATCCCTCTAGCCCTAGGGTGGGTCTAGTAACAAAAGGACACACTAAAGTGTTGCTTCGTAGTTAATGAATGAACAAAAGACATGGTAGATTGACCTACCTTGAATCCAACGTTGTCGATGTTGCAAAAAGAGTAGTGTTCTCTCGCTCCTGCCTTGAAAAGTCATGATCCGTTCTTTGTCACACCCAGATAGCTGCACATAAGGCAAAGAACAAGAACAACATATAGTAGTGTAGTTTCATTCACAACTATTAGCCGGTCAAAGAGGGCTAAACATATCATATCAAATAAACATCATAACACAATAGTGGAACCAAACATTAGTCATGTATATTAATGAGTAGAAGGAAGAGTACAACCGATGCTTTGATGTCGTGATCTCCTCCAGCGGGGTTCAGACGAAACGCATCTCAACTGTCGCTCAGGGAATTTGGACTTAATCTCTCTTAGAAGTCATCAACTCGAGCTCTCTCAACACTATATTTCTTACTCTATCTCCTCTAGCAGCTTAGCTATAATATAATTCTCTAGTTCAACTATTCAACCATTTTTCTATAATGTGTTCAGCTAGCTTCTACTAAAGGAGATAGTTTCTTATATGGAGGGAGAAGAGGAGGTTGGGATCCCTACAAAGGTGGGATGGATTCCTATCCTTTAGGATAGTTCCAAGGGAGGTGGAAACTACTAACTGAAGGAAGGAGTCTGTGGTTGTTTCAGTTCAACCACTCCCAATGACTCATCCCCGAGGTGGTTGGAATGGAACCTCCACCTCTATTTTTTTTAAAAATTCCATAAACAGCTTGGCGTGGGTGTCTAACTGGCACAGAGCACCAAGTGGTGTAGGCTTAGTGTTAAATTTACAGGTCGGCGTGAGGATGTAACAGACTACTCGTGCCAAGGAAAAAATAGGGATTTTGACAACTCTGCTTAGGGAAATGTCAACAAGAAGAATTTTTCTTTCATCAAAAGGGATGCAAGGATGGTATTTGAAAAGCATGACACTACGTATTGGTCACAGAAATGACCCTCCAATGTGTGAGTTGGGGATTGTAGGGACAGTGACAAAATGTTGTGTAACAGATGCCCCTTAAAGTATGAAGTTCGAGAGAGAGGAAGGGGTGAAATGATTTATGAGAATGCGTTCAAACCAAACACCGTTGTGGGAAGACCTACGATTAAAAATACAAATGATATATGTGATACATGAATCATGTGGTATGGGCACAACCATCCATAATAGATTATATAAAAAATGAGATCCGAGGTATATACACAACCATCCAGCAGAAAGGATCAATAAATAGACTCAGGTATGGTCGCAGCCATCCAATCAAAAGATTCATGCAATAAGTTATAATAATCCACAAAAATATGTAGCTTGGAGTTTATGAGGCAAAATCCAGGGTCTTGTGCTCCATCTCGACCCAAACAAGTACAATTTCGAGCATGCAAATGTATGAGTTTAAGTTGAACATGCAAGAAAATCGCCTGATTACCATCCAATGATGAAAGTTGTTAATAGACGTGAGAGAAACCACCAATGATGATGATGGCCCTCAAGGTACAAAAGGTACAATCTAAAGAATGTGAAAAGTGATCTGACGTTGAATATCCACAGAATCTCTTGATCGAAGGCCAATGATGTGAACCTTGCGTCGAATGTGAAAAACCCGCCATTGAGGCATGCAGGGTCCAAGGTACCAAAAGGGAGTCTCTATATCAACTTCCTGGATAATGAGCTGAAGTCGAAAAGAAGTGACCTGGTCGAAGGAGGTCCATAATGTTTCCCACATCATCGACAACGAGACAGAGGAACATGATGAAAGTGGACCAGGACCAACAGGAGATCAGAGGAAGGTTGACAATTGTGAAGGCAAACTTCTCTTGAACATATCAGTAGCACGACACTGGATTTGGCAGTATTTGACATCAAATTATTTGAGGTCATGATGACATGGAATAGAGCAGATGAGAGGTCAAAAGAGATTACGCAACCCCATGGAGGCAAAAATGACGAAATGAGATGTCCCCAACCTGACACGAATGCAAACAAGTGCCATGTTCAAGAGCGACATACTGCCAGCATAACTAAAACTTGGTTCCATTTCCCCCCACCATTTCTGGTGAGTACCCCAATTTTTTTTTAAAACAAGCTTGAAGGGGATAGCATATGCTTTTACTGTAAGTTTGTCCTTCGGACAAATCCAACCTAGTACATTTTACAAGCCCTAGGAAGGAGGAACTCGAAATAACGTCATGGTGACGAAGTCCGATGTCATCAAGGTTTAACGAGTTTGATAAATGGAGAACTCAACATATTTTCATATTTAAAGAGTTTGAAAAGAAGGAAGAAAAGAAAACTCCAACAATCCCTTTTCGTAGGTATTCTCACAGATCCAAAAAGGTAGAAAATTGTGTCTGAGAGAACCTCCTAGTCATCATAGGCTAAGGTATTCCTTTTTCGTAAATAATCTGTCCCAACCTGAAAAATGGTTAAACGTATACTGGGTAGATATCGATTCACATCCATTTAACGAGTTCAAAATGACAAGAATCTCAGCAATATTTTCAATTTTAGAGAGTCATAAAAGAGCTGAAAGGTGACTCCAGTAGCGAATGTTTCGTGTTTTTACCGAGTCCGAAAAAGTATAAAATATAACTCGTTACTTCATCATTGTCGCATGAAAAACCTGTTGCTGCATAAGAGACATGTGTAAAACCTATTTTTCGAAAATAATATAATAAGGTAATAAAAAAACATGCCTTAAAACCTAATTAGGGTTTTGAAAAAGTTATAAAATGCCAAAAATGGTAAAAATAATTACTTTTCACTTTTTACCTCTTGTGGAGCAATAGTTACCCATTTTATTGTGCAATCTTGTGGCGACGATAGCGGCCAATCCAGTAGATCAATCGCAAATCCTTCAACTCCAAGTAAGAGTTGAGATCCCTCTTGTCATTTTAAGCTATTGCTTGCTTCCTGCAATTGTCAATTTCAAATTTTGGGGGAGGAAATGTAAAAATTAGGGCTACGTGGTTGGCGTGGGTTTCGAGCACGGATTCGCGCCAACTGCTCGATTTTTAACACTAGGGCGCGCCCATTAGCACGAATGTTTTGGAAACATTCGTGCCAATGGCACAAACCATTTCTAGCAAAAAATATGCATCAAATACTCCAATTGTTTACAGATTTAAGGGTTAAAATTGACTAATACCAGTCATATTTGTGTGTTTGCGGGTAGAAAGAGGCAAAATGGTCATTGAATGGAAAGAACGGGAACATAGTGAAGAAGATGAGCTAGCCATGGAAAATGAGGGAGTTATGGAAACCCTCAGAAACTGTGGTTTGAAAAAATTCTTCCTAACACCATGTCTCCGAGTCCAACCAGAATTACTACAGTATCTGATCAGTATACGGGACGAAAATCAAGAGAAGTTCATCCTACGAGATCAAGAACTTGAGATTGATGTCTCTTATGTGTACTTCATCACAGGATTATCGCAGAGAGGTGCAGCGCCACTCCTAACCAGCACCCAGCCCTGCATGGAAAACATGACCATGGTAATATACAGGGTATGTCGAGGAGCACGGAAGGGATCAGGTAATGGGAAAGTTGATATACAAACTATCCCAGATTTTAAACTACGCGTGGTATTGCATACCATCACACGGGTTGTGGGATCACAAGAACTGCATGAAGCAACAAAGACACAGTTGCTTCTTGTTGTATACTGCATGGCTCCGACCATCTACAACTGGGCAGAGGCCGTGACCATAAACATGAAGGACCAACTAACCAAATGCAAGAAGACAAAACTAAAAAAATTTGGTTATGGATCTATTCTAGTATCGTTCTTCTTGGAATGATTACCAATTTTTCAGCGACAGGAGGTCATAGTCCCGACACCACCAGCGAGAGAACCATGGATGGCTCGATGGGTAGCTCTGATGCCAAGGGCAGGGGGTGGCCAACAGATGTCCTGGAGGCCGAATTTCTTCGATTGGCTCTGTCGACAATTGATTGTCATGGAGGACTGGCCCTACTCTAGTACGGACTTCACTGATGATCCAAACCTCCTAGTCTCGGAGGGAGAAGATTGGGATGAAGATTTGGGTGAGACTCATTTTTAAAGTTTAATGAGTATTATGATTTTTTAAATTTATTTATGCATGTTCTGACATTAAATCCATGTAAATGCAGATGTTGGCCCAGAGAGACCTATTGGCATGTCACCGATAGCGAGACGAATCCCTTGCGATTTCGACCCTCGAGGTGAGGGCGGCGAGGAAGATGAGATAGTGTGCAACTTGGAGAGGATCACACAAGGAGTCCCAGATTATGCACCTTTTGATGATGTTCCTCGCGCCTATCAGAAACATATCATAGGTGTGCCCAGCCGAATTCACCGCTTGCTGAGGCGGCTAGTACGGGCCGTGACATGTTATCACAAGCACCATGCTGATTAGACACCTAGGTTTATTTTATCTGTATATTTTGCGAGACATGATGTCTCAGGATGTAACAGAAACAAACATATAATTTTTGATGTTATGATGTACACAGTTGCAAACATGTGATATATATATATATATATATATACACATCTATTTCCTTACATGGATCTCTTACATATGATGATGCTTTTATAAATGATGAAAATGTCTATCTAATACAATGTTAGCCACTGTATCAGTTAATGTGTTCATTCGTCTATGAATATGTTGATAGGTAATAAAATAAAAATGTCTTTCCAACAAACGAATATGTAAATACAATCTCAGAATGTGTGGATTTCTAACTGAATAATGATTATTGAGTTGCAGAACAACAAGATGTGAATCTAGGTTTACAAGAAATGCACATATGTCGAGGTTGATATCCTCGGTTAATAGCTCAATGACAGCGCTATATTCGGCGATGTTGTTTGTAGTTCGTCATAGAAAAATACCTTGCAGATCTATCAACTCATGAGCAGGATCATAAATTACCCAGGCTGCCAAAGACAAATTCCTGGTACTGCGGGAAGCACCATCCGTGAAACCGACATAAGGGGTAATAGATATCTGCACAATAAGCAAGACCTAATAAGCAGGAAAACGCTCACAAATCACACCAAACCCAAAAACATGTACAAAAATGAAAACAACACCTATGTACACCTATTACGCATGAATGGCTCACGCATAATATTTTTTGATATATAACTCATTTCTGGGCTGTTTAAGAGGATGACCTTCATAGTCAATTATCTCATAGGCCCCATTTTGCAACACACATTTGATGATGTAGAGTCCATGCCACATAGGTTGAAATTTTCCTACCCCCAGCTTATCACGAGCTTGGTCATACAGGAGGACGAGATCTCCTTCAACGAAAGAACAAGGGGAAACTGACTGATCAAAATGAGCTTTGACCCGCTTTTTCTGTGCTTCGATAATGAGAGCAGCAAAGCGGCGGGTTTCATCTAGCCTTTCTAAATAAAGGAGATGCTCTTCTTGTGGTGAATTATTTGGCAGTAATTCAACAACCAACTTGAGCGAAGGTATTTCACATTCAATCGGAAGAGTAGCTTCCAGGCCATAAACCAACTAGAAGGGAGTGAACGCGGTTTCATTTTTCACTAAGGTTCGGTATGCCCAAAGAGTCAAAAATAACATGAGATGCCAATTTGATTTGTGGATCCCAACCGTACACTGAATCATTGTGACTATAAACTTTGTTCACAGCTTCAACCTGGCCATTGGCTTGAAGGTAGTACGGTGTTGAGCTGTCGTGACACAAACCCAACTTAGAAGTCAACTCCGCCACCATATAATGCTAAAAATGGGAACAATGATCGGTAACGATGGCTTGAGGGACACCAAACCTAGCAATAATGTGATTGAATATGAACTGAGCATATGTTTTACCATCAGCGGCAAGTGTAGGCATTGCTTCGGCCCATTTGGTGAAGTAGTCCACAGCTACAATAATATAAGCATGCCCCCTGGCTGAGTGAGGGCTAAACGTCATAAAATCGATGCCCCACTTCGTAAAGGGACCAACGGTAATGACAGGGTGAAGAGGAACAGGTGGTGCATGCAACTTGCATTGATAAATATGGCAATCATGGCATTTACGAACTGCGACAATACAATCTTTGAAAATGGAAGGCCAAAAATAACCAGCACGAAGAATTTTATGTGCAGTAGCATAACCAGACATGTGACCGCCACAGGTGCCATTGTGACAATCATTCAGAGCTTTCTCCGCTTCCTCGAAGGTCAAACATCGTCGGAGTATGGAATCGAATCTAATACGATAGAGAGTATCTCCAACTATACGATAAGGTTGTGATTGATGGCGGATGCATCGGCTGGCATCCTTCGTCAACTCAGATATAAAATATGAAGTTTGGAGATAGACGATGATATCACCATACCAAGGATTGAGGGTGCTAATCAAGATAAACAAATCATTTGGAATTAAGTCCTCAGAAAGAGAAGGAGCAGAATAATGATCAGAATCTGATGCAGCAATGAGTTCACAATAATCAATTTCAATCGGACTCAAAGGCATCGAATCGTTAAGCGAATCGATTTGGTCAGGAGAAGGGATAACCCAGGGGTCATCGGTTCGAGAAATCATGTTGAACTGAAAAATATTTGGTGATAGGAGAGGGAAAACACCTATGAGGGCAGGATCCTTGAAAAGGCTTGGTCCTACACTCTCGTAAGGAGTAGGAATCTTGTCCATGTATGGAATGTTGTTCTTGGAAGAGGAAGTGAAAAAAGACAATTGAGAAACAGTAATAATCTTTCCTTCATGCAGAAACTTCAAAACATGA
Source organism: Pinus albicaulis (assembly GCA_034641835.2). Taxonomy (NCBI): domain Eukaryota; kingdom Viridiplantae; phylum Streptophyta; class Pinopsida; order Pinales; family Pinaceae; genus Pinus; species Pinus albicaulis. Next base: position 755,721,406 of record CM076574.1, on the reverse strand, counting down.
AAGAGAGTGGACAGAATGCACAACATGGTGTGAGTCCAACTGCTTCTGAGGAGAATATTATAATTGAGTTTTGCATCAACAACTTCGACCTTGACATTGACTGTCTTCCCTTCTAACGTGATCGGAAAATTAGCGAGAACACCAAGAGGTTTAGATTCTCTTCCATCAAATGCTTCAAGGGAATTGGGTGATGAAGTAAGAGCTGGAGAACCAATGGCTTTCCAAAAAGTAGATGACATAACACAGGTAGATGCACCCTCATCCACGGCAGCCCGGTGAATATTCAAACCATTAATACCAACTTGAATGATGAGCGCAATTTGGTGTGGGAGTCAGGAGATGAAATTCTCTAAATCGAAAGTGAGAAAGCTAGTATCGACAGGATCAATCCCACCTATCGCAGATAGCATAACTTTCTGTTGCAAAGGATAAATTTGAAGTACTTGTAACGTAGACATTTCGGATGGCGCCTGAGCCAAATCTTTAACAATATTGTAATGCTGAGCGGCACGGGCGTTGGGATTGTACGAAGACTTACGGAGCACACCTTTGGAAGGTGGTTGCACAATGGATTCGGTGATAGGTCGTTCAATTTCAAGAGGACCATAAATAGGAGGAGGAGGAGGACCATTAGCGATCTCTTTCCCCGCTGCCTGACGCGAACCAGAATAATCTTTCGATCGAGTAGCAATAGAAACAGGTGCAGAAACGTTCATCATGAATACTTGTGAACCAAATGGAGTAGAGGACTGAGGGTGCTCTACCATATAAGTCTACTGAGGGAAAGGTTCTTTAAGAACGACCAGAGCTCCTTGGGTGCCTTTGAGCAGTCGAATCACTTCAGACCGTCGAGGACAGTCCTTGGTGAAGTGCTCAGCATCACAAATCAAACAAGGATACTTTAGTTTGCGTTGAGAACTATCAGCAGAACAAGGTTTTGGAGAATCCTGTTTTAAGGTATCAGTTTTGGCCTTACCTTTACCCTTATTCTTACCTTTGGAAGTGTTATCTGTAGGATTGGCCTGAACAACATTCACTTCTGCGGGTGTACCAGAATTCGAATCTGATTGAGGAGCTACATTATTGGAAGAAGTAGACTTCTGCTTCCCAGAGTTGGATGAAGGAGACTTCTGAGAAGTCTGCAATATAGAACCAATAATACCATCAACGGATGGAGTCGCTGGCGGTTTATAGGTTCCAAGTTGAGGAGAATCAGGAAAGATATCATACAATGCGCCAGATTGAGAATATACGAGATCAAGGTACTAGGCATAATCAATGGCTTGTTCCTCGGCTACACATGCCTCCATAGCTATGTCTTTGGCAATCTGATTGACAAAGGAGGTAGTGAACCAATGAGTCAGAAGTTGATCAGGTATCTCAAATTTGATCATGCGACAACGATGCCACCACCCATGAATATGATCCAAGATATGAGTAGCTCGATCCTATTTCAATGAAGTGAGGAGGTGCGCCTCAGTCTCATAGCAGATCGGTAACTGAAAATGTGTAAGGAATGCCATGGCCAAAGAATTGAAACCTTGGAAAAATCCACGAGACAGTTCAATGTACCACTTGGCAATGGCACCAGTAAGAGTTCGCTGGAAAAAACGGAGACGAATAGAATCGTCAACCCAAGAATTATAATAACACCAAAAATAGTAAGTCACCACATGCATTTGGGGATCTTCACTATGTTTACCCTCAAATTTAGGACAATCACCAGGAATCTTGGTCGGAACTGGGGGCCAATATGGATTATGAAGAATAGGATCATTCATGAACTTCGACACATCGGGTAATTCCAACGTAGAAAGAAACAGTATTTGAGTGTTAAAATTCATCGGAGATCTTTGATAAGGACCTGTCTATACCTTCCACCCAGTATAAACATGATTTTTTCTCCATATATTATGTATCGAAGGATTCAGATCATAGGGATTAAAAACAGGATAATTCGGTTGATACTAGGATTGAGGACCAGGATATTGAGTCGAAGCAGACCACTGAGGTCCTTGCTGAGTAGCATAAGGATTTTGTTGCGGAATGTAAGCATGAATTTGAGGTTTTTGATACACAGGTTAATATTGAGGTTGTTGTTACACCGGTTGATTTTGAGGGTAAGGAATCTGAGGTTCGCTATATACTGGTTGATTTTGAGGGTACAAAATTTGGATTGCGTTGTATACTGGTTGATGTGAAGCTTGAGGGTAATAAGCACCTTGCAGTTGCACAGGTTGACCTTGCGGAGCAGGTTGAGAAGGCTGCTGGGTAGGGTAAATAGGTAAAACGGGTTGCAGAAACGAAGGAATCTGCTGGTAGACAGGTTGCAACGGCTTCTGAGCTGGTTGAACCGGTTTTTGAAATGGTTTTTGAGGGCCACTAGGTTGACCTTGTGGTGAAGGTTGGCCTGATGGTTGAGATGGTCTAGGATGTCCCTGATGACCAGGTTGACATGGAGAAGGACCATAGGATTTTCCTTGTGATGGATAAACTTGCCCCCCCGGACCAAAAGATGATCCAGGTTGAACGAAAGATTGACCCGAGAGACCAGAGGGTTGTCCATGTTGGACCAAAGGTTGTCCTTGTAAAGGTTGGCCTTGTGGACTATATGGTTGTCCCTGTGGACCAAAATCAGGGCCCTTCTGAGTTGAAGGTTGTCCTTGAGTGGGTTGTCCTTGTAAGCCAAAGGGTTGCACAGGAAAAGTAGGTCCCAAATGAGTAACAAACTGATAAGGATCATAACCGGCCTGGTAAGGATCATAAACGGCCTGATAAGGATCTATAGGAGGCATATAAACTAGATTCCCATGGTCATCATAATGATGCAGATATTCATATATGGGAGTACCAACAACATCATAGTGATGAAAACGAGGATTTCTAGGAGGTGGGGGCTGTTGAGAACCCTAAGAAATCTGCTGAATAGCTAACAGATATTCTTCAAAGGTGAGACCGTCGGGAATCACAAGAGTAGTGGAAACTGAACTAGAAGCCACACGGACTGTAGGTTTGACTGGAACAGATGTAACAGTAACCGACAGATTTGATGCTGAGGGTAACAGTATTGACGAATATTGGACCGAACTCCGAGGAGGAGTTACTGTGCTGGACTGTGCAATGGACGCAACACCAAACATAATCTGACTCAGAGACCTATAGCCAGCTGGAAGTGACACTGAAGGTGAAGAAGACTGGACAGAGGCATGAGAAAGATCTTCAGGAAAGAGTTGATATTCTCCTGTGGATACAGGCATTCCTTCACTACCAATAGAACTGGAGGAATCCATACCTGAGTTTTCCGTAAGATCTTCAAAAAGACTACGGGGACTAGGAGGAACCACAGCAGCAACAAAAGGTGATCCAGACATAAGAGAAGGAAATTCTCCTTCGTCCCCAAAACCAGACCAAGCACTTGAAGGAGGCCAATTGAACTCAACTGGCTCGTCAAGTGGAGATTGAGTAGCAAGGGGCTGGATAGATGGAAGAATAGGCTGCAAGAACTCAACAGACCTAGTGGATTGAGGGGTTTCGAAAGAAACATCTGGAAACGAATCACCACTAGGAGGCAGTGAGGACGATGAAACTAGATGTTTCGCCACTTTGACTGTAAATCAAAACAGGAAGGAAAAGAGATAACCAATCAAAGGTACCAAAATCAAGAATCAAGGAAACTAATCAAACCAAGTAACAAACTTTTAATGGGCATGTAATCGAAGGTGATTAATTTTATAACACTGAAACCAAAATTCACTGTTTCATGTTTTAAGAGTCAAGAAACAGGAAAAATATGACTCTAGTCACTTTCAATTTGAAACGAGCATGAAAGGACAAGTGCTCGATGATCTCTTCTCTTATTCAAAGAGTCACAAAAGGATCGAAATGAATTCTCAAGAATTCCAAGCAAGAGGGTGTAGTAGGTTTCCGTGAACTGCCATATACACCTTGGTGATCAAATGAAACATAAATGACCAAGGACTTGACGTACGTGCAGGTAGTCTCCCTGAATGCTGTGTTCGGTGTATCACGGTTACCAAGCGGCAGACTCGACTTCCTATGGATAAAGGATTGCAACCTAGAGGGGTCTCCCTTTATATACGCGACGATATGGGGAGCGCAAGCCCATACTAGTGTTGTATGAAGCCGAAAGGTGAGCGATAGCTACTAGGTTTTAAGATGCCGGAACACGTCTCTAGCCTAGACCACTAGAAATTTTTCGTTAGGTTCCAATGTTGCCTTAGGGTCATTGAGTAAATTTTAAAGTTAATCTTGAATTTTGTTTCAATTCCAGGCCTTATCGAATGTGGAGCTCAACTTCCAAAATGCAAGCTATATGCAAATGAATATCATTTCAATTCGATGAATGCTAGCTAGAAGAAGGATAGAAATATTTTAAGCAAGCAAGCAAGAAAAATATGTGAAGAAAATTCTAATGCTCTTAATGCAATCAAGCGAAAATGAAATTCCTTCCTAGATTGAGAAATGCTAGTTTATCCAAAGGAACGTTTCATTTTCAGTGCAACAAAAGAGTGCAAATATTTTTTATTTATTTTTCAATGAAATGAAGCACACATTGTACTAATTCAATGGAAAAAAAAAATAAACACTCGTTTGAGTTTTTCGAATGTAAAGTTGTGAAATTGAATGACTCAACCAAAGCGAAATAGACACAAAACATGCAAGCTAATAGAGAAAGCTTTCTTTTGAGAACGAGATTTCTGAAAATGATCCAAACAAGCAAATAAATCGATGCTCAAAGTGTTGAAGAAGAAATACTAATCGAAAAATGAAAATACCATTCAATCAAAAAAACAAAAGGATCAAGAAAAATCAGTCTAAAAACCCAAAACGAGATTGGCAACAATCAAAGAGACTCGTTCTCGAACAGAAGGCTCGATGTGCAAGAACACCTAGAAACCCTAAGGTCTTAACTGACACCGATAAGACAATGGAAAAACGACTTAGGGAAACAAGTCTACATTAGTCTACATAGTCTCCAAAGGCTTAAAAACACTCAAAAATAACCCAGAGGCAAGAACAAATGATCAAAAAATGCATTAGGGGGGTCAATCCAAAACCTACAGGGATGGGCGCGACTGTAAGGCTGTAATCCGCACCATACAGAGGTTGGCGCGAGTGCTAAAAGAGCAACATGCGCCAATTGGCATGACTGTCCAGACAAAAAATGTGCCAAGCTGGAAACCTATGGGAAAAAGTGGAAAAAACCCTAACCTAATAAGTAGAAATCAACCTTGACTCTCTGGAGCTGAACAGATAATGGAAACTCAGCAAACAAACCAAAAAAAAGATATATAACTAAACCAAGAATGGAAACCGACTCAACAGGATGACACGAAAAACTCGCACTAATCCTTAGTGGAGTCGCCAATTTTTTATGAAGGTAATTCCTCTTTGTGGACAGAGACGATCCCTATAGCCCTATAGTGGGTCTAGTAACAAAAGGACACGCTAAAGTGTTGATTCCTAGTTAATGAATGAACAAAAGACATGGTAGATTGACTTATCTTGAATCCAACGCTATCGATGTTGTAGAAAGAGTAGTTGTCTCTTGCTCCTGCCTTGGCACGTCACGATCCGTTCACTGTCATGCCTAGATACCTGCACATAAGGCAAAGAAAAAGAACAACATATAGTAGCATAGTTTCATTCACAACTATTAGCCAGTCAAAGAGGGCTAAACATATCATATCAAATAAACATCATAACACAATAGTGGAACCAAACAGTAGTCATGTATATTAATGAGTAGAAGGAAGAGTACAACCAATGCTTTGACGTCGTGATCTCCTCCAGCGGGGTTCAGAAGAAATGCGTCTCAACTGTCGGTCAGATAATTCGGACTCATGCTATCTTAGAAGTCATCGACTCGAGCTCTCTCAACACTATATTTCTTACTTTATCTCCTCTAGCAGCTTAGCTATAGTATTATTCTCTAGTTCAACTATTCAGCCATTTTTCTATAATGTGTTCAGCTAGCTTCTACTAAAAGAGATATTTTCTTATATAGAGGGAGAAGAGGAGGTTGGGATCCCTACAAAGGTGGGAGGGAGTTCTTTTAGGAGAGTTCCAAGGGAGGTGGAAACTACTAACTAAAGAAAGGAGTCTGTGGTTGTTTCAATTCAACCACTCTCAATGACTCATCCCCAAGGTGGTTTGAATGGAACCTCTGCCTCTATCTTTAAAAAACATTCCATAAACAGCTTGGCGTGGGTGTATAACTAGCACAGAGCACCAAGTGGCATGGGCTTAGTGTTAAATTTCCAGGTCGGCGCGAGGATGTAATGGGCTACTCGCGCCAAGGAAAAAATAGGGATTTTCACAGCTCTGCTTAAGGAAATGTCAACAAGAAGAATGTTGTTTTCATCAAAAGGGATGTAAGGATGGTATTTGCAAAGCATGACACTGTGTATTGGTCATAGAAACGACCCTCCAATGTGCGAGTTGGGGATTGCTAGGACAGTGACAAAATGTTGTGTAACACTAGGCCTTGAGATAACTTGACCATACAAAGGTTTATACTCTTTTGATTCCATTAGAGTTAAATATCTAGGCCTAATCAAAGACCTTTGTGTTAATATAGCACAAATACCAGCCAAGAGCCTAGTAATGTATATTGTAGTAGCTGACATTCCTCCTAAATATTGCATGCTCTTATCTCGCTCATGGGGAGCTAAACTTAAAGGCACCCTCCAAATGGACATGACCTATGCTACCATACCTGTCTTTAGTAAACCAATAAGACTATATAGGGAGAATCATATGAAATACATGGTTATTAGTCAAGAAAAGCCCAATAACTCCCCTCTATATTCTATCCACACAAAGCTTGATTCATTTATCCTTTACAATGATGAGAACATTAATGAAAAAGTATCAGTAAATGAGCAAACAAATGAAAAAGAGGAAAAAGAGTCAGAACAGTTAGACCAGGCAGACCAAATAGAAAATGAACAACATAATAACCAACATGATGGCAACCAAAATGATCAACATAATGGTAAATCTAAACCTGAACCTCTTTGTAGTATAAGCTTTGGTGGTTCTTGTGGTAAAACTGGTTTAGGGGCAAGCGTTTGGGTACACAAAATTGAAAACAACCATGCAGAAGGCCACTCATATAAGCTGAACTTTCAATGTACAAATAACATAGTAGAATATGAGGCATTCCTCCTAGGGCTACAATTACTCAAGAAATTAGGAGCTAGGAAGATCTTTGTCCATGGGGATTCTAAGCTAGTCATTAGGAAGATTAAGGGAGAATATGCAACTAAACATCCTAGATTAAGATCATATAGGAATGATGCCCTTGACCTCTTAAAAACATTCAAATAATATGATCTCGCCTTCATTCCAAGAAATCAAAACATCCTTGCCAATGGATTAGAATTTGCAGCCATTACTTGTCAAAAACCTTATCATAGTAAACAATACACAGTACAAGTCAAGTATAGACCAGCAATCCCTGATAACATTAAATATTGGCAAGTTTTTGAAGGGGACAAACAGATTGAATATTTCCTACAGTCCATAAATGAGTTTGAAATGCCAAATTCAGACTCAAATCATGAAGAGGACTGCTCTACTGAGAAACAAACATACAAAACGGAGCCCCCTAATGATGCTGATATAAACCTGATAACATAAAATCACCCAAATGAGACAGAATGGTGTGCATATCCAGAAAAGGAAGACTTTGAAGTGTTGCAGTTCAGAGATAATACATTTCCAAAAGGACTTGCCCCTCTAGAAGAACTCTTTGATTTTAATGATGTTGCTAAGAAGCCAAAAATGGAATCCACTGAAGCAAATGTAGAAGAGTGTGATATAGGTAGTGAGCAAGAACCCAAAATGATAAAACTGTCAAAGACACTGCCAACACATATAAAATAGAAATATCTTGAGCTGTTCAGAGAATTTACAGATGTTTTTTCTTGGAGCTATGAAGATTTAAAGTCATATGATACTGAGATCATCCAGCACAAGGTCCCTCTCAAAGAGAACCAGAAGCCCTTTAAACATAAATTATGCAGAATAAATCCTGTAAAACTGCAACTGGTTGAGAAATAAATAAAGAAAATGTATGATGATGGAATAATAGTCCCTCTCAGATGCTTATAATGGGTGTCAAATCTTGTACCAGTGAGGAAGAAGACAGGGGAAATTAGGCTATGCATAGACTTCAAAAATTTAAACAAAGCCTCCCTGAAGGACAACTTCCATTTACCAAAAATAGATCACATATTGCAAAGGGTAGTAGGCTCCAAATGAATATCTTTTCTTGATGGCTTTTTAGGGTACAATTAGGTACTGGTACATCCAGTTGATCAACACAAGACAACTTTCACACACCCTGGGGAAACTTCATGTATGTTAAAATTCCTTTTGGGTTAATGAATGATGGAGCTACTTTACAAAGAGAAATGGATATTTCTTTCTCAGAAGAAATAGGTTACTTCATTGTGATATACCTTAATGACATAACAATCTATTAAAAAACTGATGCAGAACACCTAGCTCACTTAAGAAAGGTATTTGAGAAATGCAGAAAGTATGGCCTGTCTTTAAATCCCAAGAAAACCTTGTTTGGTATTCAAGAGGGGAATATTTTAGGCCATATCATATTTGAAGAAGGGATCAATATTGACCCAAAAATTATTGAGGGAATAGTCACCCAAGAAACCTCAAAGAGCTGCAATCTTTCATTGGAAAGATAAATTTCTTAAGAAGATTCATACCAAACCTTGCAGAACTCCTAACAAAATCACTAACATGATGAAAAGAGAAACATGAGTCAAATGGACCATAGAGGCAAAGCAATATTTTGATTTGGTAAAGAAATCTCTTACCCAAACACCAGTTCTGATCAACCCTGATTTTACCAAGGATTTCTTCATTTTCTCCTTTGCATTAGAACACACAATTGTTGTTGTCTTATTACAGAAAAATATAGAAGGACAGGAGCAGCCCATAGCATTCTTTAACCAAGAATTAAGAGATGAACCTTTTAAATATAATATAATGGAAAAAAAGGATTTTTCCTTAATCAAGGCATTGAAGGATTTCAGAGTATACATTCTGCACTCACACATCATTACATGTGTGCCTCATACAATGGTTAAAGACATACTTACACAAGATCTTGATGGAAAAAGAGGTAAGTTGATTGCTGTTACCTTAGAATATGATTTGGAAATCAAGCCTACCAAGCTAATCAAGGGACAAGGACTGGCTAAACTCATGGCTGAAACAAATTTTCAAGCACTGGACATAAATATGATTCACTCATTGGATGAACAAGAGGAGTTGGAGACTCCACCTATTGAGGAAGAATTTCTGAACTCACCCTGGTATGTTGATATATTATATGTGCTTTTTAATCTTAATGTTCCTCCTGGTTTGTCCAAAACAAAGGCCAGAATCTTGACATTGAAAGTCGTGAATTTCTACATTCTAGATAAATTTTTATATTGCAAAAACTCTGGTGGTGTATTGCTTAAATGTTTGTCAGAAGAAGATGCTGATAGGATTATGCATGAATTTCATGAAGGCGAGTGTGGAGGTCACCTCTATTGGAAAACCATTTTCAATGAAATCCTTAGAGCTGGTTACTATTGGCCTACCCTCTTCCAATACATCCACAAAATGATAATTTCTTGTCATAAATGCCAAATCTTTGAGGGTAAAATAAAATTGTTTCCTTTGCCTTTACAACCAATCTCAGTTGAAGCTCCTTTCCAACGATGGGGTCTTGATTTTATTGGAGAAATCCACCCTGCCTCCTTTGCCCAACATAAATGGATCCTTACTACAACTGACTATTTTACAAAGTGGATAGAAGCCATCCCTTCCAGAAATTCCATAGACTCAGTGATTATCAACTTTCTTGAAAATATTATCCTATCTAGATTTGGTTGTCCTAGGAAAATTATTACTAATAATGCTATTTCTTTTAGATCCAAGAAAATGGTATATTTTTTCCACAAATATCATATTACATTGGGACATTCTATAGCTTATTACCCTCAGAGTAATGGGTTGGTTGAATCCTCAAACAAGTGTTTGGTGAACATCATTAAAAAGTTGTTGGAAGAGAATAAGAAGTCATGGCACAACAAATTGGTAGATTCACTTTGGGCATACAGATTAACAAATAAGAATTCAAGTGGTATTTCTCCCTATCACCTAGTCTATGGAATAGATACAGTCTTCCCAACAAGCTTGGGAGTGCCAGTAATGAAGCTCCTTCAAGAAGTACAGTTTGAATAAAATGATATACAAAGAAGAATAAACCAAATTGTCCAGCTGCAGCAAACCAGAGAAGTATACAATAGTACACAACTAGTGCAGGTAAACATCAAGAAGCTCTTTGACAAAAGGACCAAGGCAAATGATTTCAGCATTGGAGACAAAGTGCTCAAGTGGGATTCAAGAAGAGAGAGCAAAGGAAAGCATGGAAAATTTGACAACTTATGGAAAGGTCCATACATCATCCATTCTGCAAGAGGTAGCAATGCATTTTTCTTACAAGAAATGGATGGAACGGAATTTTTTGGAGGTCCTGTCAATGACAGGATGCTCAAGCATTATTTCAGCTAAGAATCTCAGTTTAAGGTTTCCATTGCATATAACATTGTCTAAACAAAAACTCAAAAAAATTGATACAAAAATAAAGAAAGAAAATAAGAAAAGAGGGCATAAAAAAAGAAAAAGGTAAGCCCCATACCAAAAAATAAATATTTTTGAAAGTGTGCAAGTCCAAATGCCACTACTATTGAAAAAGATATTTTTCAATCATATAGCCTAATCATGATTGTAAATTTTTTTATTTTTTGCTGATAAGTTGGAAATGAAGATTTGCCACACTGTTTAAAATTGGCTTATCAATAGAAAGATAGGAAATGACATTGGTTCCAAGGTTTAAATCTGAAGCCAATAAGGAAAAGGGAGGGATAAATGATAAATGACAGATCCAAGCACAAAACCCTCAGTTTAGTTTACTTTTTGCAAAATAAATATTGTGTGCAACTTGTCCAAAATGCCACAATTCATGACAAATAAAATTGCTTAATCTTGATTTAGTCATGCTTTAAATTATGTTGATAGATAGTGAATGAAAATTTGTCAAACTATTTGATATTGACAGAAAAGTAGTTAGGTAGAGAAATAAAAGAGCTCATCAGTCTAATCTGAGCCTTTGGAAGATATAAGGGTAGGAATAAATAGTTTTTTCTTTCAAAAGAAAAAGGATATCAAGGTTTGCAAGTCTAAATGCACCTCCAAAAATTAAGAAAAAATGTTACACAAGGTGATGGGTAGGCAGAATCTATTTGAAGGAAGCATGGTTGTTAATTTTTGAATATCATAGTCATAAAAGTTATAGCAGATCAACATTTCAAAATGGAAAGACAACCAAGTACAGAAGGCACTGATCTACAAAATCCAGAGATCTAAGATCTGAGATTCTTGACAGCTCCTAAAGGAGCTACCCTCCCCAGATGGAGCCACTATTAGTATTCTGTATTCTATAACATCACTAGGTGACTATGGATTTTCTACAATATTTTGAAAATAAACATTCCCTGACTCTCATTTTATTTTCAGAAATCTTGTTGCCTTCATTATCCTCATTTAACCTATTCTACTATATCTCATTTTTCCTTCTCTAATTACCCTGATGTTCTAAAAATTTCATGGTTTGATCTTAAATCCCACATTTTTTACCCTTGTCCCCTTCTTAAACACCCCTTCTCCTCATCAAAACCCTCCCCTTCATTCATTTCCCTTCTTCCCTCAAAACAATGTAAAAAACCCTTTTTACATTGTTGTAAAACTAAATATTATCTTATTCAGGACCTGCTTTCTTGTTAAATAAAACTCTGTTTTGTTTGAAAAACTACCTGACCTCGCATTATTTAAACACCCTGTGCTACGATTAAATAAAAATTTCGCTCCGTATACCCTGGGCCCCACCTTCTAAACCTACCCACGGTCCAAATCCCTCGACCACCATTGCATCAATTCCTCCTGATCCAACAACCCTAATTCTTTCCACATTGCAAACCTAATTGCGCAGGGGTTAAAACCTTTGAACCCTACGATATCGGCAATATTACTGCATGTCCTCCCTACCAAACATCACGCACCCTATGGTATCGCATCCTTGCGATCTATACCGCCTCACCACTCTCATCGCTTGCGAAAACTGTTTATCGCCTCCCCGCCATAACTGGAAATCGTTGACCTTTTTAAAATATTTCAAAGGCTTTTGTCTCTGCGATAAGCCCCCATCCACCATTAATGCCCCTGCAACACTCCAAAAGGCCCGAAAAGCCCCAACTAAACACAGAAAACCAACAAGCCCCATTTTCTGGACTCTGTCCACAAATGAAGGTTTTAATTAACAATTTCTTTTAGTGTGCAGATGATTATACATGGTGAAAATGCATAAATCACATTTCTAAGGTCCAAGAATTGTTTTAAATAGGTCCTCTAGGTGACGATCCAGAATGACTTGTTTCATCTAAGGGACTAGGAGTGCAAGATAAATCTGAATCGCCAATGGATCATGACCATTGATGGTCATTCAAACACTCCAAATGCAGCAAGATTTCTCCACAACACAAGGAAAAGAAATAAAATAATTTACGGTGGATGCGCAGAGATATAGACAAATAAAGAACACGGTCACCAAGCAGTCAAAGATAAAAGGGGTTAAGAGATTAATCAAAGGTTAAAGGCAGGAAAATAGAATTAGAAGATAGAGTGAAGATATAAAGCAGGTTAAAAGAATTAAACACAAAAATCAGAATTAAGGAAAAGGAAAATCCAAGTTTAAAGGCAGATCAGAGGTTTAAAGGACAAATCAGAAGCAAAACAACAAAGAAGACATATCTGAATGAAAAGGAAAAACATCAATTACTTCTTCCAAACCTCATTTGGCCACCTATAGCCTATTTCTGCTAAAAACAACTACCTCACTTAATGTTCCAATCAGAGATATTTCTCAGCTACTTAAAAGCTATTGTAAAGTTAGTATTAAAGCCAAAAAGTCAAAATTATCTCAAAACTTAGCTCGGCAGTTAAGTTAAAAGTTATTATTACAGTGGAACAGTCAGTGATATTTTTCCTTAGGCCTTGCATGGTCTCAAAGGTCAAGGTTACATTAACTCTGTAATTAATGCAAATCAGTCACCCTAGGTTAGGGAAAACTCCTCATTTTGCAGATAAATACTGCATGTATTGTTCATTTTTCGTGTGGGTTGGTTGATTGGTTAGTTGGCTGAGCTGCTAGGCTGGATTTTGATTAGACTCTGAGTTGCAGAGATTTTTGCACTGGAATATTGTAATTGCTTTTGACATTAGTAATACAAGCACGTTCACAGGATTCTTGAGCTATGTTGATGGTGATGTTATCCTTCTTTTACAAATGTTCTCTCTTCTGTTTTCCATATTGTCCATCATTTCTCTAAAAAAAGAACATAAATTTTAGATTAATATATGCTCTCTTGGCACCTTAATTCTGTCTTCTTCTTTCATATTAATGTTTTCTTCTACAAGTTATGATTAGAGAATTCAGGAGTGTCCTACTCTTTAGTTCCACCTAGCTTGTTGCCTTGAAGTTTACTTAGTAGAGTCTGGCCAAAGAAGTTTATGGTTTGCTCTATCCTTTGGTTTTTCTTAAACTATTGTTTTAAAGGCCTTCTTTGAAGTTTGATTAAAGAATTCAGGTGCGTCCTGCTCTTTAGGTTCACTAACTGTTATCTTGAGTGTTTTCTTTGTCTGAAAGTAGTAGCTAGAGAATTCAGAGGTGTCCTGCTCTCTAGGATTGTTGGATTGTTGTCTTAAGGTTTACTTAGTAGAGTTTAGCTAAAGGAATTTATGGTTTGCCCTGCTCTTTAGTTCCTCTTAAAAAGTCATCTTAGAGGCTTTTCTTGTTGAAGTATAGTTAAAGGATTCTTAATTTCCCTTTAGTTTTACTGATTTTTCAATTTGCTGTCATTTCATATTTCATCTAATCTAAAATATCCACTTGATATAGTTAGCTTGCCCTATGAAAACCCTTGTAGAGTTGATGTACAATTAAAGCCTCTTATGACTCCATAGCCCAATGGATTAATGTTTCTCATAGTCTATCTATTCAACTGAAACAATCAATCAATTAATCAAACGATCTATCAACCAACACAAAACAAACAACCCCAGAACTCCATAACTAGCCTAAAAACATAAAACATAAGAATAAAAGTAAAATCATTCTCATCACAAAAATAGAGAGAGCCCTCTCCGAGTCCAGGAAGGCTAGGTCCTTGGACTCCAAAGAGGTTTGATGTGGTTCCCTGCAGAGTTGTTCTTGCCAATATTGCAAATCACGGGGAGCCAAAACGACTCAGCTCTAGTTTCTGTTGTAGACAGTTGGACCCTCTTCTTGTTAACTGGTTGATACCGTGTGTCTCCTCCTCTCTTCCTCCTCCACTCCAATTGATTTAAATTTTTTTTGCTGGCCCAGGTGGTGTGTACTCCTAGTTTTTTCATTCATACTTCATAGTGGTGGCCAAATTAACTGGCCACATTTCTGCCTCTTAAACACTTAGTCTGCAAATTTAATTATTTTTGGCCATTATGAATGCATAGCAAGGGGTGAGGGGATATACCTGAGCTTACCAGTTGTTGTCAAGGCGTTTGTAGGAGGTATAATTTGGAGACAAGACTCTTATGTGATGTGTTCTTCCTTATTTTCCTATTTTATGAGTGAGTAGATTGCTGAATGAGAAACTCTCTGAGTGAGCTACTAATATTTCTTATTGTTTCTTCTCGTTGTAGATGATGCGTGGGGGTGCTCCAGATGCCATGGGTGGAACACTTTTCTCTCCCAGGGTCTACTTTATCAGCTCCTCTCTCTATTTTTTCTTGTTGTTCATAAACATATTTTTGCGCTGTAGGAATTCCCTGATGTCTGTAGCAGGACGTGTTTTTCTTTCCTTGCTACATTGTGCTCGGGAATGGAGGAATGTGGTGTATGGAGGTGATGGAGGAAGTTATGAAAATGAAGGGAGTGAATGATGGGATGGATGGTAAAATATAAGAAGGGAAAAGAAGATGAATGCTTCCCTGTGTTTCCAGAAACCATTAATAACCTGCAAAAAAAAAACACAGAAAACACAGAGATGCAAATGTTTTTTTTTGTTTTTTTTTGTTTTTTTTTTTTGAAAGAAAGTGGATTGGCTCCATGGAGGTTTTCAACCCACAAACTTTCCTTGGGCACCTCATATATTTTTTCACCCATGGATCTTTATTCTCTCTTTTTATTTTCAGGAGGTGTGGGAAACTATGGAGTTTCCCATCATATACATCTCTTTGCTTATTCAATTTATGAAATCTGCCCTTGACAAAGGCTTCTTGTAAATTTTAAGTCTGTGACCATTAACAAGAAAGGGGATTTTTCCACTGTGTAAGGTCTCAATCATCTTGTCATCATTTTTCCTTCGAAATATTTAAACCTTTAATAATAAAACAACACCCAATATCCTTCTTCGAAGGTCTTTTCTTTGATGTTCTTGTCATGACATATGTTCCTTTGCAGCTGAACTACCTCCATGTGAAGAAGTGCTTGCATCTTGAACTCATCCAATCCATTAAGTTGCAGCAACCTATCATTTTGGGCATTTGATAGATCTAGATTTAATTCAAATTCCATTGTTAAAGTATTGAAATCAAACTCAACTGAAAGTACAACCTTCTTACCATAGACTAGTTCATAAGGAGTGAATCATGTTGTTGTCTTCCAAGTAGTGTTGTACACCCAACTAGCTTCTACCAATTTGTCTGCCCAATATTTTATGTTGTTTCTCACAACCTTGGTGAGGATGCTCTCTAAAGCTCTATTAGTTACTTCTACTTGGTCATTTTCTTGAGGGTGATAGGTAGTAGAAGTTCTATGTTTAATCTTGTGCTTCCTCAAAATATTCTCAATGAGGTGAGAGGTGAATTGTGCTCCTTGATCAGTGACTAGTTATCTAGGGTACCCAAACTTGTAAAACACATTCTCTCTCAGAAATTTTGCTACTTTCTCCTCGGTTTTGACCTTCACTTCTTTTGTTTCAACCCACTTTGTCAGCTAATCAGTGCAGACTATGATATAATTCTTTTGTTCGTATGGTGGATCGATAGGTCCAAAAACTTCCATACCCCACTTGTCAAATGGCTCAAGAGCTACCTGAGGGTGCAAAGGCATCTCATCCCTTTGCGTGGGTTTCCCCATCCTTTGGCACTGGTCACACCTGCTGGTGTATCTTCTGGAATCTTGGTGAAGGGTAGGCCAATAGTATCATGCCTGCAAAACTTTTTAAGCATTTTATTTGCAGCAAAGTGGCCTCCACATGGGATATCATGACATGGAGAGAGGATATAAAAAACTTCTTCCTCCCTCACACATCTCCTTAGGATTTGATCAGGGCCTAGTTTGAAAATGTTTCCCCCAATTCGTGTGAAAGGGGCGCTTTTTTGGATGATTCTTCTCCTCTCCCTGAATGAAAGATTAGGAGGGAGTATCCTAGCAACCAAGTAGTTGGCTATATCATCAAACCATGGTGAGAGTGCTGATATAGCAAAGAGATTCTCATTTGGAAGCTGGTCATCCACCATTCCTTCTTCACTTGCAAGGAGAGCTAACCTAGACAAAAAAAATGCTCTCCTTTCAAGGTTTATCAACAATAGTCAAATCAAATTGCTGCAAAAGTAACAACCATCTAATTGTACTAGCATTAACATCAGGTTTGTTCATTAAATACTTGATGGCTTCATGGCCAGGGTGAATGAAGTTCTAATATCTAGTTACATAATTATTGAATTTGTTCAAAGCATGGCCAATTTCTAACACCTCCTTCTCAGTAACAATATAATTCAGTTCGGCCTTGGACAAGTTATGGCTGATGAAATAAATGGCATAAGGGATTTTTTCCTCTAATTGTCCTAATGCTTCCCCTACAGCTTTTTCGGATGCATCAATGTGGATGTGGAACGGCATGGTCCAATTTGGACCTCAGAGACTGGGGGCAGTAGTCAAATTTTCCTTAATGAGCTTGAAAACCTCTTAACAAGGACCAGATCACATAAACTCATAATCTTTGGCCAATAACCCAAATAATGGCAAAGCCATCTTGTTGAAATCTTTGATGAACCTTCTATAGTAACCAACTAAGCCTACGAAACTCCTAACATCTTTCTACTTTTGAGGAGTAGGTACCCTTTTGATGATAGTGATTTTTTTCGGGTCTACCTGCATTATTGCTTGGGATATGGAATGTCCTAATATAACCCCTGCTTTCTTTAGGAATTCACACTTTTTTGGGCTTAAGGAGAGATGCATCTCAATGCACCTTATTATTAATTTACCCAAATTGGAGAGATATTCCTGGAAGTCATCCCCATATGGTGTGAAATCATCCATGTAGATTTCGACAGATTCATGGACTAACTTAGAAAAGATGCTTAGGACAGCTCTTTGGAAAGTAGCTAGGGAATTGCACAACCCAAAGGGTAGGTGAAAGTAGTCTTATCCTGGTATTCAAGGCTGATTTGAATCTGATTGTACCCACTAAACCCATCTAAGAAGGAAAATATCTTCTTCCCCGCAAGGCCATCCAGGACTTGGTCTATAAAGGGAAAAGGGAAATGGTCTTTCTTGGTGGCTTTGTTAAGTTCTCTATAGTCAACAAAAATTCACCACTTCCCATTCTTCTTTGGGACTAGGACAAGAGGAGATACCCACTCACTATCAGATATATGATATATGAACCCTGCATCCAATAGTTTATGCAACTCTTCTTTGACTATGTCCTTCAGAGTTGGGTTCATCCTTCTTTGGGGTTGTCTCACACGCTTGCATCCTTCTTTGATGTAAATATGATGTTTTCACACTGAAGGATGCACCCCTTTCATGTCCTTGTAATCCCAAGAAAATGAATCTATATTCTCTGTAAAAAGCTAACATAGTTGCTTCTCTTCTTAATTCGAGAGGTTTGGGTTGATTTTCAGAGACCTAGATGGGCAAAACTCAATAGCCTTGGAGGATTCATAGGTTGACTCAATTGTTTGCATTTCCATCCAAGGTTGACTTTCAAACTCTTTGACTAAGGTTTAGAGAGGAATGTTAGTGGAGGACTGGTTTTGAATGGCATGGTCAATGAGTTCATCTTCATCAATTTGCTCCCTTCTAAGAATAAAATCTATGGTACACATAGGGGAAGCATTATATAACTCCTCTTATTCATCCTCCAACCATATAGGGAGATCATGATCAATGGAAGGCTGGGCTGGAGGATATAACACTAGTTGTTTAGACAAAGGCCCATTTTTTATAGTCATGTTTCCGGCCTGACAACTAATATAAGCATCTGCAATGGCTAACTAATGTCTCCCTAAGATGAGGGGATAACCATTAAACTTTTTTTTTGGTTGCAAGACCAGGAAATCTATAGGATACTTCCAAGAGTCAATGGTAACCATAACATCCTCAACAATTCCTTCCGGAGTTACTATGGACCGATCTGCAAGTTGCAGAATTGTTGTGGTTTTCCTCAAAGTCCCTTAGAGATTAAGTTTCAACATAATTTCCTTGGTCGTGACATTAATGGCAGCCTCTATATCAATCAGACTGTTGGGGACTATGACACCATCTATATGCACATCAAAACTTGGACTCCTAGGGTCTAGGTACTTTGGAAATATCATCCTCCCCATCATTAGGTCAGACAATTGTCCTACCACATTGATGGTGGGGGTCTCTCTCTTCCTTCTCCCAGGTTTCTTGAAGAAATTTTATTTGATGAGCCTATTGTAGATAGGGACATCCTTAATGGCCTAGAGAAGTGGTATATTTACACACAAATTTTCCAATTCTCCTAGGATTTTAGTCTCCTCTAGGGTGTGCTGACTAGGGTGGATCAAGAGCTCAAGAAAAGGAGGTTGTTGGATCTGAGTGTTACCTTCCTCCTTTTCCTCCTCAACCTCTATAGGTGGATATGGAGGATGGTTGTTTGGGAGTACTCTTCCCGACCTGGGATTAACCTCCTGTATCTCCACAGCATAAGCTGGATAGGATGTTTCTCCAATGGGAGCCTATTGTGCATGCATGTTTTTTGGGTTTGGATTGGGTTGTGTAGGTATTTGAGGTAGCCTAGGTGGAGCAGCATGAGTAATTGCGGTGGAGGAATTAGAGCAGGTGGTTGATTTTGTTGAGGCCTCCACCCTTGGGATGGATTGTTCCACTGAGGTTTTTGTGGAACATACTACTAGAATGGTTGGTTTACTGGCTGAGGATGATATGAAGGGTTGTAAGGCCAAGTAGGAGGTGTATACCAAGATGGGGGAGTGGGGGTGTACCAAGGTTGCATGGGTTCTCTCTGATTGTTGTGATAATAAGAGTAAGGTGCACCTGGCATACCTTGTTAATATGGCCTAGGGACTTGAGGCCTTCTCTGGTTGATGAAACAAAGTTTCTCTAGCTTTGTTTCCCCACATTGATATATAGCCTTAAGTTTAGGTAAGGAGGGACACTTATTTTTGGCACGATTCTCTTCACAGACTAAGCAAACCTCTATGACATTCAATGGAAATTCATTTCTTGGGTGCTTCCTGGTACATCTAGGACAAAATATAGCCAAGGCTCTTTTTGCTTCCTCTTGACCTAGATGGTGTCCATTTGCAAAGTAAAGGAGTGCAACATGTCACTCTTGAGGTCCTCCAACATATTCCCAATCTCATCTTTGATGGAGGTGGAAGAGGAAGGGGTATTGGATGTACTTTGGCTAGCTCTACACTTCTTCCTAAATGCCCTAGAATGGTACCAGAAGACAGTTTTGATTGCTTCATAGGGTTGTTGGTAGATATTTCCTCCTGATAGAATATTCAAGGTTTCTATAATCTCTTCTCTGATCCCTCGAAGAAGTACAAGTTTAAGTGATTCAAGATCAAGAGTATAGTTGGCTCTCTTATAGTTCAATTGAAACCTCTCTTCATATTCCTCTAAGGATTCATCCAACCCTAAATTTATTCTTAAATATCTCATCCTCGTTCTCTGACCTACAGTAATTTTTTTATTTGCTACTGAATGTCTCTTCCATTTGTGCCCAGGTAGTGATGTTATCCCCAAGAAGACCCATGAACCAGCGCAAGGTTGCATCCTTAAGGGTGGATGGGAATAGCTTCAACTTCTGATCATCAGAATTGTAGTCACAAGTCCTACAAACAACAACAAATTCAAGCATGAATGTGTTAGTATCCTCAGAGGTAATTCCATGGAAGTGTGGAAGAGCTAAGGGGCTAATGTTTTTCATCTTAGTTTCCCATCCGCCTCTCTTATGGGAAAGGATCTCTGGATCCCAGCCATGGTTAAGATAGGTGAAGCAGGTCCCTCAGTTGGACCAAGGTCTTCTTCTTCTTCCCCAATAGGTTCCTCGAAGTATTCAAAAGGCTCTCCTATAGGAATTTCTATCTCACTGCCACCAAAGAAGAGTGAAGGGTGGCTAAGAGGTGATGTGGGGGTTTTAGGTAAGATTTGTCTTTGAGTATTTCTACTCCTACGAGGCATGAAAATTAGATATTTTTTTTCAATATTTCTAAAATAACATGAAAATAAAGGAAAGCAGAAAATAATTCTTAAAAAAAATTCAAAGCATCTACTAAACACCTCCCCAAAAACGGTGCCAAAAAGTCGTGAGCCCTAGTATTGTACCAAGAGTGATGCAACTCCCAGGGGTTGCCCTACTTTAATTTATCAACCCAGGGTTCGTAAAAACTTGGAGGTGACATTGCTATATACACAGCAGATGCATTCTACTCATGTCATCCTCTTCTGCTTTACTAAGGGGTGCTATTTCTTAAAATATGATAAGAACTAGAAAGTAAATTGCTGGAAGGAACTGACAGGAATGAAACTAACTTAAATTGCAGAAAGGAAATGACATAAAGGAAACTAATTTAATCTGAAAAAAGGAACTGAATGAAAAGAAACTAAACTAAGTTGCACCTAGCTAGGCCAATCAGCTAAACACACCATACTTATCCTTTGATCTATTTACCATGCTATCATGCTTCGAACCATGCAACTATTCAAGATAAATTAAAATTGACAAAGTGTGGCTTGCAATTTGGAGGAAAACGGGCTAAAAGTTCTAATGGAGGTCTCACCACATTGAACAAGGCATAGAGGTGGAAAGAGGGGGTTTAAGCCTTATTAAAACTTATTATAGCGCAAAAATGTTATGGAGCAGAATGATTTGAAAAGTGTGATGGCAGATTTGTGATGGAGGGACAGAAGTGCGATATGCGATATACGATATGGAAAAACTCGAGGGATAACGTAAGTGTTGTTCTGGAGTGGACGCGATATGCGATATGCGATAGGATAAAAACTGCGAAATGCGAAATGCAATGGGATAAAAACTGCGAAATGCGAAATGAAATGGGATGATGTGGAGGTAGGGCCACTGGTAGAGTATGACAACGATTATTTCAATCGACGTTTGGAGTGGTAAGTGTTCACGGGAAAAAAATTAAAAATGTGATTTGCGATGTGCGATGCAACAGAGTACAGAGAGTTATCACTATTTGCATTTGGAGTGGTAAGTGTTAACGAGAACCAAATAAAAGATGTGATTTGCGATGTACGATGTAATGGAGTATGGAGAGTTATTGCAATCAGCGTTTGGAGTGGTAAGTGTTAACGGGAACCAAATAAAAGTGTGATTTGCGATTTGCGATGAGTCAAATGACAAGGTGGTGGGACTGGTGGTGGAGCGCAATACCAATATCGCAATCAGAAAACATGAGCGATAAGTGTTAACAAGGAGCGGATCGACAGTGTGAAATGTGATTTGCAAAAAGGCCAAAGGTTGCAATCTGCAATATGTAATATCGCAATATCGCGCAGTTGGAGGAGTGGTGGAAGTGTTGTTCAGGAACGAGCTGTGATATGCGATGGAGCGAAGTACGATAGGAGGGAGTTTGAGGAGCAAGGGTGTAGGTTGAATTCCAATGGTTTTCAAGTGTTTTGTGTTAAAAAGGGTAAGGAAATCGTGACTAATAAAAACAAAGGAATCAGGCGAGTTGAATGGTTTAAGTGTTTTTATGAATAAAGAGGTGGGTGCAGCAGTGAGAGTAAGCAGGAAAGGGCAGAAATGGAGGGCTTAACATCAGTGCACTGATTGTGAAGACAGAGATGGAGAATGAAGTGGGGAGGCACCACGGAGTTGCTCTAGGGTTTTAACAATAATTCTTGCAATCAACCTGCTAACTTATGCGCAAAGAAACAAACAAATTCTTAAAAATATAGTACAAAGGGAGATTGAAAAATGGTAATGCAACTCTACTTTTAATCTCAGAAATAGTGAATAGAAATCAGTTTTGAGTCTGTGGGAAGGTTTTCCCTCCTCGAGCTGTATTGAAAGAGATGAGAAGGGGGTCTTGATCCACAATTTTTTTTGGTTTTTCTTCTCTATTCTATTACTCACAAGCAAATGAAACCTACAACAGCACACTAAAATCAAAACTAAACAGCAACTTAAAACATAAACGAAATTATCAGAAGTGGAACTAATGAAATGACAGAAAGCAGAGAACAAATACAGGAGAGAGGCTGAGGCACATGGATTGGGCCCTAACCCACAAGCCTAGCTCTCTAAAACTTAAATCAGTAAAATGAAATCACTCTGCTCATTTCATAAAAGAATAACCTAATAAATTTGTGAAAGTTTGATCAGTGAGTAAAATAATAAAAAGCTCAGTAGCTTGCAACAAAGTTCTGACCCTTCCTAGCTCTAGATTTTCTCTATTTATTCTATAGGGAAGCTACCAATGACTCCCTAAAAAATAGTGATTGAGTCCACTTGACTCAAAGTAAACAAATATTGAGTGCACTCCTCTTTGAGTTGCTTGGTTGCCTCTGGAATTATCTGCTCGGTGTGCAACTACCTGAATGGAATTAAATAATTTGGTTGTTGGCCATCCCTAAAGATCATCCTCACTCATTGTGGATGGTTCCTCAAATATAATTTATAGTGGTTTTCCACTGGAAATGGACTTCTCTGAATGTTTTTGCAGTAATGTATTTTACTGCAAAGGTTGAGTAGACTATGGACTGGCATGGATGAAAACAGGGATGGGTGGAATTGAAATGATGGGTTGGAGTGGTAGTGATAATGGGTGTGCAGCGGTAGTGATTTGAGGTGTAATATAGGGGCGGTGACTATTATAGAACTTGAATCCAATAATAAATATAACATGGACCCAGGTGAAAATTATGTGTTGGTAACTGTTGTAATACACTGAATTACAGATTCAAACTCCATCTCCAATTTTTTCTTATTAGCTTTGGGACATATAAATGCTAGATTTATACCCACATTTAAATGGTAAATTCGGGGTCGTAAGACATAGAGACGTAGCACAATATATGCCAGAATACAGCCTCGGCGATTTGTAAAATCAAAACCCTAAAAATAATTTGAAAAGGAAATAATTCAGGAAAAGAAATCAAACATTTCACACTGCAAATTAATAATATATGTAGGAAATAAAGAATGCAAAGCTTCTTAAAAGGCTAAAACTACACCGTAAATATGAAAGAATAAAATAAATAACTATTTAAAATCTGTACTTAAAATGCTTCTTTCGAATGATGCTAGAAAGGAATTGCAATGTTTAATTCAGAATTTCAAATCATTAATCGTGGATATCTTTAAGTTTCTGGACACTCTACTTATGTTAAAAAATGTATTCAAACTAATCATGGTATTTAAATAAATGTTGTTTCTTAAAATACCGAGATCAATTCCATGTAATGATTTAAATTTCTATAAGTGTCAAACAATATGAATAGCTAATCACATGAAATTATCATTATCCCCGCCTTGAATCTGTGCAACTCGAAAAATATTTTGTTATAAAATAAATTGAACAGGGTAATAGTAAAAATAAGAAAAGAAGCGCTTGTTAAATCTACTCTATTTTTAATCTAGTTTCTTTCAACAGAAATAAATCCTAAAATAACAATTGCATTAAATCCACCTATGCAATTAAATATTGAAACGTAAAGGAAATCTATGAAATGGAATTTCAGTGTTCAATTTAAGGAAATTAAGTTTGTTGATCGTAGATATTCTTAAAGAGTTTTGCTGGACATTTTTATGAACTTGGACCAAAAGTCTCCTCATGCTAATTCTGGCATTATTATAATGATGAATATTTAAAATTCCAGGATTAAAAATGCTTATGAATTCCCAGATAATGTTAATTAATTAAATTAGAATTCAATGGTCATATCATAATTATTATCTCCATTATAAATCTCTTCAATTGAAAATCTATTTTGTTAGATAATGAATTGAACACTGCAAATAGTGAAAATGAAAAACACAAATAAAAGAAGTGCTTGCTAACTAAATAAACTCAGAAATAAATTGCTAAATTCATGAATCAAATCTACATAATTAAATTTCAAAACATAAAGGAGATCTATAGAATGAAATTGCAGAATTAGAATTTGAATCACTCACGCAAGAAATCAAATGCAGTAAAACAAATCACACCAATAGGAAATACAATGCAGTGAAATAAATAAATGCTAAGTAATTTAGCAACGAGATGGCTGATTGGCTCGATCACCCAACTCGATCTTCCTGGAAAGAAACTACAATAGCACATCACCTCAAAAATTCAAAGCAGCATGAAAATGTAAATTAAATGCGGATTCATATTGCTACAGGAATTGAATTAGATAAATACTCAATCAAATCAAATGATACAAATTCTAAAATGTTGGGCTCCATTCCATAATTGATCGTTCTTCTCCAATCCCCGACCTACTTCCTCCATTAATGTACTCTTCACCTCACAGGTGGATTTGAATCCTTCCAAGGATCTCTACTACTCCCCCCAATGCACAACAATCTCTATTATATAGTAGCAACACTACTCCTAATTAATTGGATTGATTGTTACATGGTATATAAATTTAGGATTTATTTTGTTAATAAAAATTGGTTAAGATCACAATGAGAAGATTTATTTCCCATTGAGTTGCTGTGAATCCAGCTTTTGGAAATAATTCAACTCCATCATATTTTTGGCAAAGGAAACACACAGTTGGCAAGTTCCGGTGGTCTGATTTGCTTAAAGAATTGCGCAGAATGTATATGACACCCCTTTTCCATCAATTACAACAAAAACGATGCGTTGCTTCCTATTTCCGCAGAGAAAATCATGAATCTACACACATTCTTGGGCAGCGTTGATGCAGACACCCATTGTGCCTTCCTCTGTCAAAGTCATTCCATTTTCTCCGAGAGTCAACATCTTATTGCTGCTGCTACCTCTGACTCTAGCACGTAAACTCCAATAAGAATGTGATTGAGGATAAAGTCTCGGTCCTCCCATCCAAGAAGTGTTGATTCCTTTGGAATGTCTGGTTTCCTCTTGCGTGGATCATCTAGAGTGTTTTCAACCATCTTTGCAATTGTTGATGTTTCAATAATCTCCTTCATAGCTTCAGCAAGTTCCAGCATTGTAAACTCTCCAATATTAATAGGCACAGTATTATCCCCTTCCATTAGTTGAATTAAACCATCAAACATATTAGAAACATAGCGGAAGCTTGGGTTTGTGTTCCTAGGGCCTGGATTTTCATTGGTTCACCTCTAAGGGCCTGAGCACTAAAATTGTTGAAAACACAACTATCATCAATGTTCATTCATGGCCCATAGGTATTGAATATTTGAGAAATACGGATCTCTGCCCCATGTTGCCTATGGTAGTCAAACATTAGAGTCGTTGTGACACACTTTCCCTCATCGTAATAGCTTCTTACACCAATTGGGTTGACATTTCCCCAATATTCTTCCTTTTGAGGATGTTCAAGGGGATCACCATATACCTCAGATGTTGATGTTAGTAGAATCCTTGCTCCAACTGTCTTAGTAAGTCCCAACATGTTCAATGTACCAATAATGGTTTTTATTGTCTTGACAAGATTTTACTTGTAGAATATTGGAGATGTTGGGCATGTTAGATGATATACTTGATCAACTTGTATTAGTAAAGACTCTGTCACATCATGTCTAATAAGCTAGAAATTTGGATGTCTAATCCAACTTCTATTATTTTCCTTTGAACCACTAAAGAAGTTATCAACTACAATAGCCTCATTTTTCTTTCTGCAACATCCTCTTCTTGCACTGCTGGTACAAGAATTTGTAGTGCAGGAATACATGGTGCAGAATGCCTAGTGTAGGAATGTGGTGTAGGAACTGCAAGCACCTGTCACAAGAGAACCCAACATTAATGACATTTCACATTAAATACTAATAGGACAAGAATAGTTCATAAATTAACAACTGTCAGCTCTAAATGCCTCTAAATAACTCAATAATGCATAAAAAGAATAAAATACTTAATATACGTATAGATTTATTCAGCGAAAAACATGAAACTTTGGACAAAAAGGCAGCTCAACAATTAGTTTCCCATATGGAATGGTGTTAGAGATTGTGGCAGAAGTGGAGGCCATTTTCAGTGATGGGTTCCAGGAGCTGGGTGACACGATTGAGGTAGAGGGTGTGGTTTCCTCAAAGATGGGTGAGGTAGAGTATAACTAGGGTTCCTCCTGAGTGAGATCTAAAACTTGGGTGACATTGGTCATCTTCTTTCTTTTTTCTAGGATCATAGGTTTTGTAGCCTTTGGCTATCGGGATGTTGGGACTATTGGTTTAGACTATGAACGTGGTCCAATGACTGGAAATGCAATGACTAGGGGAGGTTTGACAATGGGTATTGCTGCCTTAAAATTTGAAACTTAGAAAATTTTGGGAATGAACCTGTTGATACCCCCATGTTGACCATTGTTTCCTTGATTCAATGCATTTGTCTTTCTAGGTGCTTGATGATAGGTTGCGGGTCCACTTTAGCTAGCTGCTTCCTTGATTCTTCTAGTGTCTCTCCCATTAGTGGCTGGGTTATCATTGCTTCAGAGGAATATATATTTTTTTTCATCCCAAATTGCGCCTGCAATGCCTATACATGACATTACCTCTGTGTGGATTTCATCCACCGTTAGCAAAAAATTATGGGCTCTCATTAGGAATTTTTCAGGATGCACACATCTTGGTGTTATCCATGTATGGTCATGGTTTATCTCGAACCAAACCTCCTGCGGGTATTCGTCTAGTAGTACCTTTGGAATCCTTTCCTTATATTTCACAACACCCAACATTTTCTGGTACCAACCTGTGAATGAAGCCTCATTAATCTTCTTACTGCTTGGATCCCATGAGGTTCGCCATGGCATTTATCTGAGAGTGAGTGGTTGATATTCTGATATGGGCTAGCTCCCGACCTTTCGATGGACACCATTTCCATTGCAAAAATTATATATCCATAAATGAATGCAGTCGCTCTTTTATAGTTGTCCTCACACGCCTCGAACAATTCATGAAGCAAGAAGGTACACCAATTTATTTGTGCACCCTGTACGCAGTGTTCTGCAACAGAGATGGTGGTCAGTGATGAGCACCATCATTAGGTATATGTGGAGGGGTTTATTGTCACCTTTTTAGCTTTATTAGTCTATCTTTCTCACATTTAATTAGATTATGGTCATATGTTGCTTAGTGTATATGGTGATTAAGGCTTGTCATATTTTGAATGCCTAATATGGTTTAAATGTGGGATAATCACAAATATATGCCATTTTTTGTTGAATATTGTGCAATCAAATCTCAGAATAGAAAAAAAGGTGAGATTATAGGGGGGTTTACCACCTCCTTAACTCCTAAAGGCAGCTAAAGGATTGTCGAGATTCCCTCCAACAACTCGAAATCAAAGGCAGCAAAGCAAGTGGAAGACCGAGTGAACAAAATATCCACTTCTCTTGCAGTCAAAGGGGACAAATCACCCAATTTTTAGGGATTTTTTTGTAGCTACCATTTAGGTTTAATATGGTAGAGCAAGAGCTCATTAGGATTCAAATTTTATAGATAGCTAGGAGACTCTTAGCTCTTGTAATAGAGTTTTGTGACTTTCATGGCTATGCAATGAGATTGTTTCTGTAATAAACTAAGTATTCAGTTTATCCTTCACTGATATAGTTTCAGAGAGCCAAGCTTGTGGGTTAAGGCCCAATCCATTGGCCTCAATCTCTCTTGTGTATTTATATTTACTTCCCATGCCATTATAGCTAGTTTATTTCATGTGTTTTAGCTAGTTTTCTTACATTTAATTTTGTTGTGTTTAGTTTGCTTCCATTTCATGTTGTTGCAGTTAGGCTCTTGTAGATCATGGTACATTAGCATATAAAACTCCAAAACTGTGTGTCAAAGCCTCCCTCTCTTACCTCTTTCATTGGATCTTGAGGAGCGAAGATCTTCACCACAAATCCA
The DNA here is from genome assembly GCA_034641835.2 of Pinus albicaulis. Lineage (NCBI taxonomy): Eukaryota > Viridiplantae > Streptophyta > Pinopsida > Pinales > Pinaceae > Pinus > Pinus albicaulis. The sequence continues at coordinate 755,692,958 of CM076574.1, read as the reverse complement.
AAATTTCTTCCCGTTTATGGTTTCTTGGAAATGATAGTTAGGTTGTTTTATTTATCATGAACATTTTGTGAATGTTGAGTTAGGTTTTTTATTCAAATTCATTGGTAGGTTTTCTTATAAAATTAAACTCATATTTTCCACCATTTTCATCATAGATTTATAGATGTTAATTGAATGAACATGCAGTTTGCTTGCAGGTTTGATTAGAGCAATAAAGGAGGACTCCACCAGCATTCCTAACTTCATTTTCCACCCCCCACCAACCTAGTTTCAACAAAATCGCGTTCAACGTTGTTTTTTTTAGATCTTCACCACAACACCGAGAGCTAACCTGGAGGTTAAAGACGGCATTTGAAAGAATTTATGAGATTTTCCAAGGGGTTGGCCACCTTCCATCCACCTAATTCCACCTTCATCCCACCTTTCCTATCCCTTTCCTCATCATTTATGGCCTCAAAATACCATTAGTACATCCTGTAGCACTACAGGAAACCCTGTAGCAAATTCTATAGGAGTGCCAGTAAACCACCTCTTCAGCCCAGAAACCATCTCTCATCTCACCTAGACCTGAAACAACCTCAAATACACCTTCAGATCTGAATCCATGAGTCCAAGATCTTCTTAATCCACCTCAGTGCCTCCTTCTTTTGCTTCAAAATAGAGTATTTACAAGCATATTTAGCTCATGAATAGATGCATTGTTAAAACATAGTAGTCAAGCATGAAGTAGTTAGAGGTTAATTAACCATTTGGCCCAAGTTTAATTCAACAATTTACTTTATGAATTCCACTTAGTTTAACTCTATTTCTTGATTTAGCCTAATTGTGGGGATTTCCTTTCTTGCAAAGATCTAGGTGTGTCCTTATGCTTTAGACTAGTTTCTTTCTTGTTGATAGAGTAATGGTATTTATTTATTTATAGTCTTAGGTTTTTTTGAGAAGTTTGATAGGCTTCATCCCCTAGAAGTAGCCCTAGCAATAACACCCCTTCGTAGGACTAGGAAGAGGATGGCATGAGTGGAATGCATCTACTATGTATATAGCACTGTCACCTCCAAGTTTGTACGAATCCTAGATTGATAAAGTAAAGTAGAGTAGACTTTTGGAGTTACAGCACTCATGGTGCAATACCAAGGCTCACCACTTTTTGGAGTTGTTTCTAGGGAGGTGTCTAAGTGGATGCTTTGCTTTTGTTTTAGCATCATTTTCTGCTTTTATTTTACATTCAGTTCCAAAATATTGAAAAATACAAAAACATTTTGACTTTCGTGCCTCATAGGAGTAGGGATAACTAAGGAAATCTTTTACCGAAAGCCCCCACATCCCCACACAGTAACCCTTCACTCTTCTTCAATGAATGTGAAGTTGAACACACCATAGGTGAGTCTCTTGAAAACTTTGAAGAACCTATTAGAGAAGAAGAAGAACTTGCTTCACCTGAGGAACTTACTTCACCAATTCAAGCCATGGCTGAGACAAGGACCCAAGGAGTCTTTCCCATTAAATAAATAGATGGGGAAACTAGGATGAAGAACATTAGTCCTTTATCCCTTCCACATTTACATGGACTTACGTTTGAGGATCCTGACACATTCATGCTCAATTTTTTTTTTGTCTGCAGGACCTATGACTATGCCTCAGATGACCAAAAGTTGAAAATTTTCCCATCCACCCTCAAGGATGAAACCTTGTGCTGGTTCATGGGTTTTCCTAGGAACAACATCACTGCCTGGGAACATATGAAAGATTCCTTTAACAAAAAATGTAGGGACTACTGTATATCCAAATGAACTGAGGAAGAAATATTTATGATGACTCTAGGACCTGATGAATCCCTAGAGTATTATGAATAAATATTCCAGCTAAACTAAAAAATATGCAACTGCACCCTTGATCCCGGATCACTTAAACTGGTACTTCTCTAAGCGATCATGGAGGAGGTGATAGAAACCATTAATATGCTATCAGGAGGATATATCTACCAGCTTCTTTATAAGGACATCAAAAATATCTTTAGGAATAACTCTAGGGCAACCAGGAAGAAAGGTAGAGCTAGCCAAAGCATGACCAACACCCCTTCCTCTTCCACCTCCATCAAGCATGAGATTGGAAATATGTTTGAGGAATTTAAAAGTGAGATGCTACACACTTTTTCTCTAAAAATGGACACAATGTAGATCAATAGGAAGCAATAGGAAGTAGAAATGGCCTTGGATATCTTCTGCCCTAGATGTACTAGAAAACACCCTCAGAACGAATGTCCATTCAATGTCATAGAGGTTTTCTTATTCTGTGAAGAGAATCATGCAATAGATAAGGTTCCCTCCTTACCTAGGCTGAAAGGTGTATATCAAGGTGGGGAAGTAGGACCAGAGCAACCTTTTTTCATAATCAAAGAAGGCCTCAAGTGCCTCGGTCATATCAGCAGGGTATGCAAGGTGCACCTTACTCCTATTATCATACCAATCATAATGCACCTATGAAATATTGGTACACTTTCACTCCTCCATCATAGCCTACACCTCCTACTTGGTGTTACAACCCTCCATATCACCCCCATCTTGTGAACCAAACATTCTAGCAGTATGTTCCTCAACCACCTCAGTGGAGAAAACCATCACAAAGGTGGAGGCCCCAACGTAATCGACCACCTGACTTACTGCCTCCACCCCAACCTAAACCTCATCTCACCCATTCTGATCCACCCAAGCTGCCTCATATACCTGCACAACCCAAACTGAACTCGAACAACAAATAGGCACAACAGGTTTAGAGTGGAGAGACATCCTATCCAACTTCTGTTGTGGAGATACATGAGATCAATCTCAGGTTGGGAAGAGTAATCCCAGATAATCATCCTCTATCTCCAACTGCAGAGGTCGAGGAGGAAAAGGAATAGAGTAACACTAAGATCCAACAACATCCTTTTCATGAGCGCTTCATCCACTCTAGTTAGCACACCCCAGAGGATACTAAACTTGTGGGAGAACTGGAAAATTTGTGTGTGAAAATACCCCTTCTCTAGGCCATGAAGGATGTTCCTATTTACAATAGGCTCATCAAGGAAAATTTCTTTAAGAAACATGGGAGAAAGAAGAAAGATACCCCAACCATCAATGTAGTAGGACAACTATCCGAATTAATGCTAGGAAGGGGGATCTTCATGAAGTATCTAGACCCTGGTAGTCTAGTTGTGGATGTACATATAGATGGTGTCATAGTCCCCAATACTTTGATTGATCTCAGGGCTACCATTAATGTAATGACTAAGGAAAATATTCTTAAACTCAACCTCCAAGGGACTTTAAGTAAAACCACAATGGTTTTGGAATTTGCAGAGTAGTCAATAGTAGCTCCAAAAGGAATTGTTGTGGATGTTACAATTTCAATATACCCTTGGGATTACCCTACAAATTTCCTGGTCCTCCAACCAAAAACAAAGTTTAATGGATATCTTCTCATTTTAGGAAGACCTTGGTTAGCCACTGTCGATGCTTATATCAGTTGTTGGGCCAGAAACATGACTATAAATAATGGGCCCTTATCTAAACAGCTGGTATTATATCCTCCTTCCCAACCTTCCATTGACCATGACCTACCTTTCTAGTTGGAGGATGAAGAAAAAGAAGATGAAGTATACAACACTACACCCTACCCCATTTGCACCATAGATTTTGTACTTAGAGGGGGTCAACATGATGAGGATGAGCTCATCGACCACATCATTTAGAGACATCCCCCCAATGGTAGTCCACTCGATGACCTAGTCAAAGAATCTAAAAGCCACCCTTGGATGGAGTTTCACTCAGTTGATTCAACCTCTGAAACCACCAAGGCTGTGGAATTTGTCCCATCAGAATCTCTGAAAAATAACTCATCCCTCTCAACTAAAGAAGAAGAGCAGCTATGCCATCTCTTCAAAGAAAACCTTGATGTATTTTCTTGGGACTACAAAGACATAAAGGGGGCGTGTCCCTCGGTGTGCACACATCATATCTACTTTAAATAAGGATGCAAGCTTGTGCGCCAACCCCAAAGGAGGACGAGCCCAACTCTAAAGGCCATAGTGAAGGAAGAAATGTAGAAACTTTTGGATGCAGGTTTCATCTATCCCATATTTGATAGTGAGTGGGTCTCTCCTCTTCTCCTAGTCCCAAAGAAAAACATAAAATGGTGAATCTGTGTTGAATACTGAGAACTAAAAAAATCCATTAAGAAGGACCATTTCCCCTTTACATTTATAGATCAAGTCCTGGATGGCCTTACAGGGAAGAAGTTATTTTCTTTCCTAGATGGGTTCAGTGGGTATAACCAGATCCAAAGTGTGAAGACCGAGGACAGCAAAAGATAGTGATGTCCACAGGGCACATTCGCTCATGGAAGTCCCTTCCCACTAGGTTGTGAAATGCCCCCCATCTACTTTCCAAATAGAAGTATTGAGCATCTTATGAACAACATACTCTGTAGAAATAACCATGGGCGATTTCACACCTTGTAGGATGACTTCAGCTCTCTCAATTTTGAGAAAAGTTACGAGAAGATGTGTGGAGCAGAGTGCTTTGACAAATGCAAAAAGCTTGGTCCATTTTGTATATTTTTTATTATATTTAGTCTAACGTAGGGGTTTTGGGGTGGATCAAAGCGCCTAATGCATTGTAAATGGGTCAAGGGTAGACCAAGAGTCTGCAAACCACGGTTTGTGGACCATTCGATGCGTAAGCTAAAATAGTATAATTAGTTGAACCTTTTTTAGTTGTAAGACAGATTTGGATTAAGATTGGTGCAAATTTCGAATTAGTACATCTATTTGGGTTTTTGGGGAAAGGAATCCTGCTGGCTGTGTGCACGGAGATCCTCAGTCCTGCTGTATGTGGACCCTACTACTGTATGCACAGGTTGGGTTTGGGTGTTGTAAAAGGAACTCAAGGGTTAATGAATGCGGAAGGCTGTTGAAATCTCTGAATCTATTGGATCTGTGGTACCTATTTATGTATGATGTGTGTCATTGATTTAAGTTGCGCAAATACTTGTGTTACGTGTTTATACTGTGATCTAGATCTATTGAACTCCTGCATAATCTGTAAGCTCATAGTAACTGTGCTATGTGTTTTAAAACTGCATAGATAACGTATTCACGTGTTTATATTGTG